>JACMIG010000820.1:0-20318 GCA_014805385.1 Levipalatum texanum
TGCTCAAAAACGGCCCTAAACAGCATATTATGCAGATTAGAACACTTTTTAGTCCATTCCATAGAAGTTCATCATCGACGGTTTCAAACCATGATACGGTATCATGGGTTCAATCCATCGGTCCTCAACGCTACCGATGACCCCATACTTTTAGAAGTGGAATATGTTGGGAAGGTCAAAAAAAGTTTTTCCCACATTTGACCACATACCACTGTCGCATTCATTGCCTATAAGAAATGAAAACAGATCGAAAATTCATGTTTTCCGTGTTTTGACCACCTTGCAGAAAGCGTACCCCCCAAAAAATTATGACCTATTTTTTCAGCTCTAACTCAGGTTTAACCTGGAAAAAAATCCCAGGTGAGTATTTCCATATTTTTGAGAAAAATTGAACGAATATTTTGCATTCATTGTCTGAAAAGTCTGCTACCATAAGCCCCTATGGTACAGTTTGGGGCAATTTTTGGAGAGCTCGATGTCAGCTTTCCATCGAGCGTAAAAACTCCCAAATTGGTCAAAAAAAGTACAGTGTCTTCGAGCAAGCACAGCTACGACACCCGTGATCGAAATCGGCCACTCTAAATTTTTTTCATCTTTCCTACACCTGACGTACCTCTAACCAGAATATGAGCCCCAGCGGATAAGAAAAGTGGCGCTGTGCGCACACTGGTCGATCCTTACGCGGACGGACTCATATTCTAATAAACATACAAAAACTCAGTGAAAACACGTGCATCAACGATTTATCAAGGTTTATACAAGCTTCGACTTCTTCACGTCAATTTTTTCCTGCAGATGCTCAAAGTCGATTTCAAACGAGACTTCCAACTGAAATGGAAATTTATAACGCTATGTCTTGACCTTCACATCGATGATGTGGTCCATGGTATTGCCACTCATGTTCGTATGGATCTCGAGAGGAATCGAAGGGAGCATATATCCCGAGGAACATAGTGCTGGAGAGATTGTAATCTGTAATAATCGATAGTGTTGGTGCTTGTCTCCTTATGAGGGTTGGTCTCCACGCCCAAGATTTAATAATACTTGCAAGAATAATATTCGACAGCCATGTGGGCTCGGACAATAAGTAATTGTTGATTTCACCGTTTCCTCATATTTATCCACGACGACGTTTCCTATGCGATAGGGACCACCGATTTTGGTGTTTCCAATGCGTCTCATTCTGTGCGAATAAACCGACGCCTATAATGTTTCGTCACAAAGCAGTTTCAATCACTTACACTGAGCAAGTGCGGATTGTCTTGGCTTCTCAGTGCTGTGCACTTCACCATCATTCTCCCGAGAACACCTCGCAGGTGCCCTATTCGATAACATGGAACATCAACCGTGATCGAACTGTACTGAGATGATGCGATAGCGCGCACCTGAATTGTATTTGTGAAATTTCTTTAATTTTATTATTTGTTGGGAAAAGTGACGAACACCTACCTTTTCATCTCCGTTTTCAAGATCTAAATCGACCAAGGTATACTTCTTTTTAGGTGTCGTACACTCCACTAGATCCGAAAATGAGTAACGCCGTGGGTTGAAAGTATCGTGGTAGCGAAGCGATGTGAAGTTGAACTTGTGGTTAGTGAGCTGGGCAAACTCTACAATGAGAGGAGGCACTTCGGCAGCACCGGAGAGCTTGAATATCTTCAAGGCAATTTGTTAGGCGAAAATGGAAAGGTATTATTGCCGTTTCTGCGTCTCGATTGATGAGTGTCGCCAGTTGAGTACTGATCTGCAAACTAAAATATAATATTAAGAGGAGAGGTTTAACCTTGACTATTTTTCGTCCAGTGCTACTGTCGAAATGCGCGACGGTTAGTTGCCACAGGTGTACAGGGAGAAGGAGGATGGGATCGAAACTCATGATAGAAATTAAACGAAATTAACGGCAGAGCAGTTGAGAGCAATTCCAATCACAAGGCAGTCCCGCAGGGGCTGTGGGGGTCTACCGTACTTTTATATTTTAGCGCGCGAATTTGAGTGCCTTCGGGGTTCAGGAGCGTTTTGAAGAATCCGTATTATGGTGTGGAACAGCACTGCCGTGGGGAATCCTTATTTTTCGGACAGCCAACCCTCTACACGAAGATATCGATTAAAGAAAAAAAAATGTATTCAAGTCTTCTAGCACAGTTATTTTATAACGCGTATTCTGACAATGAGAGCGAGGCAGTCTGTCTGAAGGGGCACTTGCACAATTTGAGGATCGATCCTCACCGATTCTGCTCAAATTTTAACCATTGCCTAGACCTCGCTAAATTGTATGCATCACAATCAGTTTTCTCAAGCTTATTACCTCTATTTGACGAGTTTAACGTGGCAATTAATCATCAAAGTCGAGTTTTAAATTTGATCAAGGTCCCTCACGCGTAACTCTGATTGTTGGTAAATGCTTTATCGAGTTTTTTATATTCCATTTATCAAGTGGTTCGTTGAATCGCTCTAATTTTTTTCTGCAGGTCAGTGAAGTCGATTCCGAAATAAACTTCCATCTGAAATGAAACGAAAGTTATGCTGGAGCAGGATAATTACATTGGTTAGATATTCCTCGACATTGTCATTCTCATCCATATTGAGCACGAGTGGTATCGAATCGAGTGAAGTAGCCCAGTCCAAAGAATGTACCGAGTAAATTGTTATCTGGAGAGACGGCATAATGGCGCGTAATCGTTGGACTCACCTCTTGTTCATACTTATCCAGAACGGAGATTCCTACTCGATGATAACTCCTGGTGATATTCTGGTACCCGACTTTCGAATAATAAGAGGGCTATAACTTGTTCCCATGTAAATAAAATTAACAGTTCGGGGTCATCGTTCGTGTTTTGCAAGTTTAAAAAACTTGTTTTTTTATGATGGACGTGTACGTCCATCATAAAAAATTTCTATTATACAACTCACCATCAGGACGTCCGGAGAGCCGCGTTTTCTAAGTACAGTGCATTTCACACGAATAAATCGATTGACCCAGAGTGGAAGGCTTTTTAGCAGGTTGGGTATGATGTACTTAATTCGCGTGGTTGGCATGGTCAAGTTACGGGTTGGCGAAACGGCAAGGACCTGCATTCTGTGTTCACAAAGCATCATTTTGAAGGAGTAGGAACAAGATTGCGGTTCGTTAAAGAGGTCGGGGTTTGAGTATTTGTGGTTGTCCATAACAGGGTTGGCCATATTGTAAATTGCAATTTCATGACCTTTTTGCCGGGATTCATACATTATTGTCAAAAAATTGAAAAACGACTTACAGTTTCAAATCCTTCCCCTAGATTCAACTCGACCAATGGATGCATCGGGTTTGCGCGCACTGTTTCGACAAGATCATGGAATATAAATTTCCGCGGGTTGAAAATGTCGTTGTAGCAAAATTCCGCAAAGTTGAGCTGCTGATTGGTGAGCTGTGCATAGTCAAGGATTCGTTGAGGTACTGCGGCAACCCCGGAGCGCTTGAAGATCTTTAATTCATTAAGTTGGGAGGCAGAAGGGCATCGTTGCCTTTTCCGCAACGCGATCGATGAGAGCCTCGAGATGTTTGCTGGTCTACAAGATTGCCATGACAATTGGAGGACCGTGGCCAGACCTGCTTAATGTTCCTCCCAGTTACGCTGTCGAAATGCGCTACGATAATTTGCCACACTTCCTCTGCGAGAAGTCGGAAGGGATCGAAGGTGTGGTTCATTGCAAATTGGGACGAAATTTCTGACTAGTCGGATATGAATCATTTAGCGGCGGATCCACGGGGGTTTTTGGCATCCATTTATTTGAATTCACGATTACCCATGCTCGTCACAAGGGCGAGAGGGTGACCTCTAATGTATGTGGGACGTGATTTCTTCTAAGCGAACGCTTTTCTACCAGCAATTCCTGGCATCGCTTTTTGAAAAAGAGAGAGGGTATCCACCAGGGATGTGCGGAAAACCCAAAACGGAAAAAAAGGAAAACGGAAAAAATTAAAATTTTGGAAAAAAAACGGAAAATTATCAAAATCGGCTTTCTTTTGTTATTTTTTTGTCTAGAAGTTGTGCGTTGGAGTGCTTTTGATGTTAGCAAGAACAGTAGATTTGAGATGAGAAGCGTTTATTTGTCTCTGAGACCATTTCCTTGTTTAGAAAAAGCAAAAATTCGAAAATTCTGAATTTGCAGAAAGTGAGCACTAGTTGCACAGAAAGTTGCACAAACATCGTGACAATTGTGGTTATTTGATTTATCAAGTGAAATGATGAGAGCAATATTAGTTCCGGCCTACCACGAGACGTCCACGTATTAGACGAGTTTTTTTTTTTTAAATCCTTGGTTATGCGCAAGTGACATCAAGAAAGACAAAAAATCGGAAAACATGGATTATGTTCATTGGAACCAATCAGATAAATCAGTAAATCAGATCTGAAATACTATTAGCATGGGAGAAAAAAGAATGGAGTCAACTTTTTCCATTTTTCCAGGAGTTTCACCTTGTGTAACCTTGGAAAATCTTAAAATTTTCCGTTTTCCGTTTTCCAAAATAAAACGGAAAATAAAAAGGAAAACTTTTTTTCCAAAATATTCCGGAAAAACGGAAAAAAAACGGAAAACGGAAAATGAACAACCCTGGTATCCACCCATTGGCCATCGATGAATTGATGATGCAATAGTATCACAATTTATGACATTGATGTTTGGCAGAAGCATTCTTATTCACGTTCATCCTTGTATGCTTTGATATTGATAAACAATAACAACACATTTACAACAAAAAAGTCAGTGAAAGATTTGATTGAACAACACCAACACATTCACATCGCAAAGGGTTTTCTATGTTTTGCTCGAATCTTGTCAATCTTATTCTGAAGGCCATCGAAATCGATTTCGTACGACACTTCCAGCTAAAAAGCAACATGGTACAGTTCTTTTGCAACTTACATCGATTAGATAGTCTTGCAAATTGTAATTCTTGTTTATCGTGAGACAAATCGTATAAGGCATTGATTCCGAGTACTGCGAAATTTCGGGAGTGAAAATGATCTGGAAGGAGAAAATTTCCATTGGTGAGGATCAATCTTACCGTTTCTTCGAACTTTTCACGGCGACGTTTCCTATTTGATATGGTCCACAGGTTTTGAAGTTGCCCATGTTGCGTACCGTCCCCGAAAAACAATTAACCTAAAATTGGTGTTCTTATAAAGTTATAGTGAGAAAGAGCTCATTTTTATCTTGAGATTCTGAGACTCACGCCCAGCAAATCGGAATGACCCTGGTTTCTTAGCACTGTGCACTTCACTTGAATTTTTCCGTCGACCCATTTCGGAAATCCTTTTCGATGAGAAGGAATTATATAGCGATTGCGAGCGATATTTGAAAAGAATCGTCCCATCCCATAGGGATTAAATTCATGTGCATGCGTGATGGCGCGGACCTAATATCAAAGTTAAACGCAAGAAATGACGAAAACTGACTGGCTCATTTCCATCTCCAAGATCCAATTCGTGCAATGTATGCGTCGGATCTGAGCGCACTTCATTGACTAAATCATCAAAGGAGCAAAGCCGCGGATTGAATGTGTCATTGTAATGAAACACGGTGAGGTTAAGAGGCTTCTTCGTGATCTGAGCATATTCTGCGACTAATCGAGGGACTTGAGATGCCCCGGAGAGCTTGAAGATCTTAATGACAATGAGTTGGGCAGAAATAGCAAGGTAGTAATGCCTTTTCTGCATTGCGAAATTTAAATGATTGACAAAATGCCACATTTATCTGCCCCAAACCCTCATAGCGAGCAGAAAGGCCAACACATTCAAATGAGGAAGTGAAATTAGCGCCTAGATTTAATCCCGCAAATTTTGTCCTCCAGTTCGCAGAAGTCGATTTCGAACGACATTTCCAAATGAAGATATGTAGGTAAAACGAAGTTATGGTTATCCATTTACGTCGATGAGGTAGTCCTGGTTATGTTGATTCTTCACCAAATAAATTTCAAGTTGAATCCATCGGGGCAGAATTCTCGAGTTCAGCGATACGCGTGGAGAGAAAATGACCTGGAACGAGCAAATAACAGCGAATTATCATTCGCCTCACTGTTTCCTCGTAAACAGAATCATGGTCCCTACTTGATAGGGCCCTCCGATCTTCTTGTTGCCCACGAGCCTCGAACTCCACGAACTCGAAAACACCTACAATTCATTTTATCGCTACTCAAAGCTGTGATGTGGAGTTCATGTGCGTTCCAGATCACTTACACCCAGCAAATCGGAATGGCCGTTGATTCTTTGGTTTCTTAGCGTCGTGCACTTCACGGTAATTTCCCCATAAAGCCACCGAGGAAGGCTCTTTCGATAATGGATGTCATGGTCGTGACGATATGTATAAAATCCCTCCTTCACATATATTGGTGTGACTGCTCGAACCTGATATAATGGTCAAAGAGTGTTTCTTAAAAGAGACAAAGGCTTACCAGCTCATTTCCTTGCGCAAGATCCAAGTTGACCAAGGCATACATCGGGTCCCAGCGAATTGATTCGACTACATCAGAAAAGGACAAAAGTCGCGGATTGAAAGTGTCATTGAAGCAAAAAGCTGCGAAGTTGAGCTGCTTCTCGGTGAGTTGGGCATATTCTACGAACAGTTCTGGGATTTCCGCAGCCCCGGAGAGCTTGAAGATCTTCAAGGAACTAAGTTGGAAGGAAAACCTATGCTATTGCCTTTTCTGCATCTCGATCGATGAGAGCCCCGATATGACAGTCAGCCTGAAAACTGGATGAGGCGATGCCAAAATTCGTTATCGAACCTTTCTAATTTTGCCACCAGTTTCGATGTCGAAATGTGCAATGACAACGTGCCACAATTGCACGGGAAGAAGGCGGAAAGGATCGAAGGAGCTCATTACTAGAAGTGCCGAAATCAGTGGAATAGCAGTGTTATAAGTTGGACCAAAGTACGAGGCAGTGCTGCAGGGGATTTTCACGCCTCCATTCTCATCAAGCGGTAATTGTGAGCGCTATTCATGTAGCGCTATTCTACGGAGATGATGCTTGAACCGATGTGCTATTCAATAATTGTGTTTAACGATTTATTTGAATTAGTTTGTAACATGCGGAGTTCTCGCATCGTCGCCCAAAATCCCCACAACGTAGCGTAATGGAAGGCGGAAGGCTTTGTCCTCTAAAGCGGGGAGGTCGATTTCGAACGTCACTGCCATCTGAACGACATGGATTATAATAAATTTGCCGGTTTGTCATATACATCGGTCAGGTAGTGCCGTAGATCACCGCCATGGCTCATTTTGATTTCAATAGAAATAGAATCGGGCAGAATTCCCGAGATACTAGCAGGAGTAATTTTATGCTGGAATGAGTTGATTATCGTGATTATGCGTTGACCTCACCGTTTCCTCGTGCTGTTCAAATGCGGAACTTCCTACTTGGCAGGTTGTTTTTGTACTACCCACAAATTCTCTTATCCACGAAGATCCGCAGACCTAAAATTGTGTCCATATGAATTTCAAGTGAGGAGGATTCGTTCCCGACTGGATGATTATTCCACAACTCACTTTCAGCGTATTGGCATGAGCGTGGTTTCTTAGAGATGTGCATTTGATTCGAACGATCCCCTCGACCCATTGTGGGAGTCCTTCTCGGCGAGAGGGTATTGTATGAAAGAAACTAGTTTCGGATCTAACGTATCCATGGCCATTGATCCTTGCGTTGTCTGGTGTAATAGCGAGGATCTGTATTATTTAGTTTTTTTGTCAGCAACCAGAGGTTAAAATATTTTTCCGATCGTCCTTTTCATAGCGCAATTTTGGTCTACCAGTTGCTCCGATGAATCCTTGTATCACAAAATCCACCCAAAGTTGCGCGACACATGGAGTTCCGGTAGAATTATTTGCAACACAATATTTTCAGCATATATGCGAAGTTATTTGTTTGATAAATATTATAAAAAACTTACATCTTCTTTTCCAGGTTCGAGATCTAGTTCGATGTAGGTAAGGAACGGCTTTGAAGGAACGATTTTCAATAGATCATAAAAGGAGTAAATAAGTGGACTGAATGCGTCGTTGAAGCAAAATTCAGCGAAATCGAGTCGTTTCTTTGCGAGCTGGGCATATTCAATGATCTATCGAGGGACTTCAGCAGCTCCGGAGACCTTGAAGATCTTCACGGCAATAGGTTGGGAGGAAATGGAAAGGCAGTATTACCTTTTCTCCATCACGATTGACGAGAATCTCGAATTGCGTGCAAGCCTTAAAAAGTGGTATAATAGGAGGCAAAACAAGTTAGACCAACCATTCTAATTTTCCCGCCAGTTGCACTATCGAAATGAGCTATAACAAGTTGCCACAATTGCACGGGCAGAAGGCGGAACGGATCGAAGGTGGCCATTTAGGAAATGTGACGAAACTAGCGACTGAAGAGTTTGGGACAGGTTCTAGCAACCCACCACATAGGCACCCCTACAGGGATTCTTCGGGGTTCAGTGCAGTCACCACGAAAATATCGGCTGAATCACGGAAAGGTTTACTTCGGTTATTAGTCGCACACCGCCCGTTAGACTCTCGACAAAATGGGCATTGATCGAACTCTATGCGCACTGCAGGCGATGAGAGTACATTCCGTTCACGTATTATTGCCGACAATATTATTATGCATAGATCTTGCGTGGCTGTGCACTACAAAAGGGCCGCCGACGTTTGATGATGGAACGAAATCCAGGGTATGGTGCAGCGCCAGAGAACTTGTAAATCGTGTTCCGTTAGTCGAAATTTCCGCCTCTCATATCTCAGCGCTGCTAAGGAATCTATGGCTGATTTTTTTCATACTTCGCTTGCAATCCATGTCCAATTAGCATGCCAAATTTCAGACTCAGATTCCTTTTCTGCGCGAAGATACGAAAGAGAGCTGTCTGGTAACCGGCACAAGTCTTTTACAAGTTCTCTGGTGCTGCACAATAGTTGTAACTAACAATAAGAGCAGAAATTTTAAGTTTTCCGAACTATTGTAGAACAATTTCCAACGCAACAATTGGCTTAAAAATCGTTTAAAAATAGAACAGTTCAAGAAGCGACAATGTCTGCTTCCTCTGCCATTCCTAATCATCATCATACTTCACGAACATACGAACGGGGACAGGCCCGTAAGGCAGAATGAAATGCAACGGAAAAATCAAGCACTAAGTGATTCCCTAAAGCAATATCAATCCTCCACATTGCAACTGTGCAATTTTTAGGATCCTGACTATTTACATAATCGAAATCAAAATTAAATGTGAATCAGGCCACAACCAATTTCAGGAGATGTGGTGAGAACTTTGCGGTTGCCTGATTTGAAGCGTATTTTGTCAGAATGCGATTTGCGTTTTGTGGTGACGCCAAAGCTGTTCTTTTTCGCGTTCCGTTTACACCTAGGCCACCCCCCCCCCCCCCCCTTTTTTTCTAATAGGGAGTGTGCGAGCTCTCCAATGGTACGCAGGGGGCGTGGCCTAGGTATAAACGGAACGTGAAAAGGAACAGCTTTGGCGCCACCACAATACATTCCATTCCGCCGATTTCTTCATGGTAGCGAATTAATTGCATTGCACAACGAAGAATCCCCGAGGGGATGCCTGGTGGCCAGACGCGCTCGCTAATTTCTTGGCTACTATTTTCTTTACATTTCAAAAATGAGCTCCTTCGATCTCTTACGCCTTCTCCCCGCTCAATTGTGGCAACTTGTCTGCGCACATTTCGATAAGACAACTAGCGGGAAAATTAGTAATGTAGGTCCATATTAATATACATACCTTCTTCTATATTATATTTAAGACTAGCAAACAATTCGCGGATCTCCTCAATCGCGATGCAGAACAGGTATCTTTACCGTTTCATTTCCTACTATCTTATAGCCTTGTAGATCTTCAAACTCTCCGGGGCTGCCGAAGTTCCTCGTGTCGTTGTTGAGTATGCTCAGCTCGCCAAAAAGAAGCTCGATTACACAACGTTTCGCTACAACGACACTTTCAATCCACAACGCAGCTCTTTTTCGGACCTGGTTGAAGATGTGACCTCAAAATATAACCCGCACTTTTCCGTGGTCGAATTAGAGCTTGGAGACGGGAATGAACCGGTGGGCTTTCGTCATTTTTATCAAACAAATACTGGAATGCGGTGATTTATTTTTTCCGAAATAAATATTATCGGGGCCCACAACATTGCCAAAAATCGTTCCGGGAATATTGTCTGCATTTTGCTCAGAAGCTATTGCGCATCTAGTGATGATCCAACGACCCCGAATCTGGTACGATGCAAATGCGCCATGTTGGCATGAGGAGGGGCGGTGATGCAGTTTTGCTGCGAATTGTGGGCTTAAAGAAGGAGTAGGAGGAACTTTTCTGATTACAGTCATTATGGAAATACAGACCAGACGCAGGCCAAAGTGCATTTTGTCCCCCAATTGCCCCAATGCAAATGCGTTTCCTCCTACTCCTTCTTTAAGTGCATCGCAGCGCTGCACTCTCTGGGCGTGTTTGTGTCGCACCGCACCGAAGTCGTGGTCGTTGGATAAATGGCGGAAATATTCCCGGACCGATTTTTGACAATGTTGTTGGCATCGATACTAGCAGGTGCGCGCTATAACATCAACTATGTGGAACTGCCGTCTCCCCTTCACTTTGCCTTGTCATTGTGCTGGGCTCCCACAATGGATTAGCGGAACTGTTGTAGTGAAATGCACTGCGCTCAGAGGCCACAACTTTCAGCAATTGCTGAGTGTGAGTCGTTGAATCAAAAGACATCATGATGAATCATATTATAGGAGACATATGATTATACAGTCAGTCACCCTGGTAGCACCAGGATCGACGGGCCCTACCACATAGGAAATGTCGCCGTGTATAAATATGAGGAAACGGTGAAATCAGCGATTACTTATTGTTCAACTCTACGAAGCGCCTGAATTACTATAATATCCCGACAACGAGTTTTACAGATGGCAATGTCTCATCCGGTATGGGAGACTGCGGGACTTCTGTCTGATTCGGTTGATCTTAAAATCGATATGAACAGTGATTTCCATAATAAGGACTACATCATCGATGTAAATGTCGAAACATATTTTAAATAATTATCTCCTCTTTTACTTCAGCTGGAAGCGTCGTTTGAAATCGACTTGGACTTTCTGCAGAACAAAATTGACGCGATGAACTCTAAGCACTTCCGTATTCAATAAAACTTTTAAAATTTTGGAACTATTTTATTTTCAAGCAATTTTTAAACCAACACGCGATAAATTTGTTGTTTTCCATTCCAATTATACGGGTCATTCCTTACCAAAAAGCTTCGTTGCGGGGATTCGGTCGACATTACTACACAACAATGCAAGGTCTGAACATACAGATTCTCAATGTGAACGGGAATTCCGAATAATTTCTGGCAGTGCAAAACGTGTCCACAGCGGGCCGTATGCTTCGCGCATCTCTTCGAAGCGACCGAGCGATTTGCCAGAACCTGAGAGTACGGGGTCATAGATTTATTTATTGTCGAATGAAAAATTATTAGTCCCTCGTCGCTGCGATGCAAGAACCATTTGACATCATTTTGAATAGGTCCTAGAGCTGAAACGTTAAACTAATTGTAAGAAAAGGCTTAATTTCATAATTCACAAGCAAGCAAATACATATCGTCTTTCTATTTTAGTACATCCCTACTGCGACTTACCAAGTCGCCGTCGACCAGTAGATCAGCCTGCGCAAACCATCCAAGGCAGCGTAATGGCAACGACGAAGATGAGAAGGTGAACGATACGCATGGAGCGACCCTGAGACCTCTATTAATCTGAACATCAATCTTTTTGATCTCCTACATCTTTTTCAACACTTTTGCTAATAACCATGTTCAAAAAATGCGGAGAATCGAAAAGAGTTAAAAGAAAATGTTGCGGCTAGGAGCAACGAGGGATCTAAAATGGTTCCAAAAGGGGAAATCTCAAGTGGAGAGGACGGAGGCTGTGGGACTCGGATGATGTCAAGAGGTGCTTCCCGGTAAAAGATGAAATAATAAGTGTGGGAGCTGGCGGCATCGGCAAAACAAAATGCCAACTCCACACGCCCAATTTGCCCAGAATAGCATTCATGGAGGAGCGGAGATCTTGTATAAAAGTCACACTAAATGAAGACATGTTGAAACCGATAAACATTTGTATTATTGTCGAGTATGAGAAGCTCGCAATTTAGACGAACTAGGCGGTGACACTCTTTTTCATCCCATATAGCACTGCACCTCGCAAGTATTAGTCTTTGTGAGGTTGCGAACAATCGCATAGAGAGAGAGTATACGCTGCTTAGAGAGGGAAAGATCTCGTTCCACTTCTCTCTTACAAGCAATGTTGGCGCAGCTTCATCTCAAACAGGATTTGAAATGTCTCTGCGTAGATCACACGATCGCCAATCCTATCCCAACATGGCTGAGTGGTCTAGTGGTATGATTCTCGCTTAGGGTGCGAGAGGTCCCGGGTTCAATCCCCGGCTCAGCCCGCTATTTTGTGGGTTGATTGAAGCAATTAGTATTCTCTCCTTCGCCTAGTCAACATCAACTTACCATGAGGTGAGCCTACATAAGTAGTTTTTAACTTTAGAAATTTAAAAACCAATAGTTACATCGTTATAGAATGTCATCCAATTAAACTATAATAGAAGGTCAAATCTCTATCTCTATGGGTCTAACGGATTGTAGTTAGACGCTTTATTAGCTAGCTTCGCGGCAAATAAAATTGTCTTCAATTTAGGTTCGAAAAGATACTAACAGAATAAAAGAACTGAAATCATTTCCTAGTAAAATGCAGAAAAAACCTAAATTCGCCGAGATTCTTCGCGAGATTACAGTATTTCTTTGAGGAAAAAAGCTCATGCTTTTTTTAGATACGCTGATTCATTTTTTGCGTTTCGGATGGACTGTGGTACCTGTGTGTTTCAGCATGGAGAAATGCATGAAAGCACAATACTGTGCAATGGGTAATGAAGGACATACAAGCTGGATTAAAATGCGGAATTCTCATTCAAATACATTCTTGTTCGCCAAGAAACCTGAAAAACGCTCCTCGTAATAATTTCGGCGAATTTAGGTTTTTTCTGCATTTTACTAGGAAATGATTTTAGTTCTTTTATTCTGTTAGTATCTTTTCGAACCTAAATTGAAGACAATTTTATTTGCCGCGAAGCTAGCTAATAAAGCGTCTAACTACAATCCGTTAGACCCATAGAGATAGAGATTTCCGATCTTTTATTGTTGCAATTGGTTGCAATTTTTTCGTTCAAATACGATCCGTAAATAAAAGGGACGGTTTGGTGACAATACAGCTAAGTCCTCGAAAAACGATGACTGGTCTTTGATCTTTCACGCTGGAGAGTCCAGAAAGATTCCGCGATGTTTCCTGGACCTCCAAAAAGAAAAGCAAAACGTTTGACCCAGGCGGGGATCGAACCCGCCACTGGCCGAGCTCGATGTCGCTAAACAGCGTAAGTCTAGGCTTATTCGTAATAAAACCATAATCTGCGCGTAGCTGAGATCGAGAGCTACAAAAAACGACTATGGATGATCCACTTTGCTCCAAGGAATAGCGAGATGTGGCCAAAATGCCACTGGCGCTAAACAGTGTAAGTCTGAGCTGTCTCAGCGTGACACTTTAAGGGGACGGACAAAAAAGCGAAAACTAAAAGTGGTCATAACTTCGCGGGGAAAGGTCCAAATGAGCCAAATTTTTTTTTGTTTTGTTCGTCTCGACAATCAGAAACGTTCTGGATAGGTCCCGAAGCTCCATCTTGCTTCCATCGGATCATAGCGTAGTATCCCCCTGAGAAGTTTTGTCGACGGGCGAAAAAAACGAGAGTCGAACCTAAATTGCCCAGTTCACCTGGCGTTTCAACGTAGGTGAACTGGGCGTAATTTGTTAGTGAACAATGCTTCCAAGAGAGATTGGCGCTACAGTAAAATTAATTGATGGACTCCGCAGAATTGGACATTACACGATCTGCCATGCAGTAGGAAGACCAGGGAGATTGACGCCGCAGTCAAGTGCTATTCGACGATTCTGATTGATGGGAGCAATGGATCCTCAGTTCATAACTAAAATAAAGAAGATGTTGATAGTTGAGAGCCATGAAAACCTCGATATTATCACGTTCTCCTCGTTCTTGAACATTCTATAACACTCTTCTTGCAGGTCTCCGCCGTTCTGTGCGACGACCCCGTCATGATGAACATTCGCCCCGGACAACACGGATCGACGTACGGAGGCAATCCGATGGCATGCAAGATCGCCATGACGGCACTCGATGTGAGTCAAAGGGGGCACTGAACGTGATCCTGGGGGTCTGGTTTTGTGGAGGAGTACGGTAGTCGAGGGGATAAGGAATAATTTAAATGGCACGGCAACCAAGCGCAGATCACTACGAACTTCTTTTTTTGGGAATTAATGATCTGTTTGAAACGTCCATTCACCTGGTTCATGAATATTGAAAACAGATTGCCATAGGCAGCGCGCGGTGAGTTTATGGCAGAGTTGGGTGCTCATTTGACACTGGAGTGATGATGATGTACGGTAAGCGGCAGTGCTGAAATTCTAAAATACGCCCAGTGAAAATTACCGTGCTTTTATCAAACGCTTATCAGCAAAGTGGTTTGCAACTGTGTCGTTCATCTTCAACTGAATAGCACTGGGTGTGAATTCAGTAATTTCAATATAGTTTGATACTTCGAATCACCTGGTATATTGCTTACAGAAAAAAATGTTGATTCCAAAGTCAATATTTAATTATAGATCCTGGTGTCGGAGAGGCTGTCGGAGAATGCGTCCGTGATGGGCGAGCGACTCATGGCCAAGCTCAGGACCCTCCCCAAGGTACGGTATTGTTTTCTTGCAATTAAAATCATTTTGCTGGCACTAAGCTTTATCTTTATTGTTTTGAGGGCTATGGTGTGTCTAGGGGTAACGTTTTCATATTTTCGGTAACTATAATGTAAATGTTTTGTCCACGAAACCACGAGATTGGAATTGTGAAGGTTAACAATCTATAAGTTGAGGTGACAACATTGATACACCGGGTTTTGTAACTCAGTTCGTTGGGAAGTGGCTTCATCTTCTTCATTATCTGCGATGGCTATTTGATTAGTCATGGTAATACTGTAAATATCCTATGCACCTATGCAACGGTTCTATCGACGCGAAGGAACCAGTATGCAGACTTATGCGCTGACGGAGAAAATATATCCTTATTTTGAACTGGTGACGCAACTCTAATTAGATTTGAATCAGCAATTTGGTATATATAAAAGATTGGAGAGTGCCAGATATCCCTGGTTTAGAGACGATAACTCCACTTTGCAGGACGTCGTTTCGACGGTGCGCGGCAAGGGACTCCTCTGCGCCATCGTCATCAATCCGAGTTAGAGCCATTTTCGTTTTCATTATGTTTCAAGCGAAAATCTATATTTAGAAATTGAAAACATTCGCAATCATGTGCTATCGTGGCTGATCTTTATTTAGTTTTTTTTAAAAAACGACTACGAGAAATCGTCGTTTTTCACTGCATGCATATTTTTGTTCGTTTACGGCGCGTGCCTATAAGAAATCGCTGTTGATCGACGCAAATGAGTTATTTCAAAGACGAAGAAACTTAAAATCGACGGGTTCTCGTTATTTCAACAATTCATTCAGACTACGACGCGTGGAAGGTGTGCCTGAAGCTGAAGGAGGCCGGTCTGCTCGCCAAGAACACGCACGGTGACATCATCCGATTCGCCCCTCCCCTCTGCATCAATGCCCAGCAGGTACCGAAATCCGGGGAGTCTATAGTTTGGTCCCGAGGGGATTTGTTACCGTAACCCATGTACATTGTTTGGTCCCGAGAAGATTCTTTAATTGCTATTTCCAGATCGACGAGTCCGCTGAGATCATCATCAAGACGATCAGCGAGTTTGCCGCTGGCAAGCAGTAATTCCCAACACGACTTCCTGAATTACGGTAGCCCCTCATGCCATTTTTCTTCCCCTTGTCGTATTAATGCATTTTGCGCGACTTTCCACTCCGTTTTAGACCATTCGAAAGTTCAAAGCATGCTTCTTTTTGAACTGCTTTCCATTCTCCTCCTCCACACTCTCATGCCTCTCCATTCTTACTTGTCAAAACGAGGTCAAACCCCATCCCCTTTTCTCAACCATGAACGCTGATTGCGATTCTGAATTTAGAAATAATAGATTGTTTAATGCTCTGCGAGTAGATTTCCTGTGAAATGGTTAGTGTCCACTATGTGTCGATCCAATGCAACTAGTATCTAGTTTTAGCCTCCTCTAGCATGCTCCCTTTCTCCTCCAGACTAACTTACTCGCTTGTAACTAGGTACGGTTATCCTCCAAGTGCAGCCATACCGTATACCTAGCCCTCGATCACTTGCCATTGTATGGTAGGAAATTAGACCAGTAACCTGAACCCCCTCCCCCCAATCCTCAAATGATTGTGAGAGTATGTGCATGTGTTTGATAAAGCTTGTGCTTGACTATTCGTGGCAGACGAGGGTGTAAAAAGGATAAACTGCGCGAGACCAGGAATCACGTGGTTACGGGTAGCGAGTTAGAGATCGAAAGAAATTTCCGTATTCATTGTTGTATCATTTCGATTCCAAGGTTTACGATGGATCGAGATCGTCGATTCTCCTGGTTTCGAGGAATCATTTTTATTTCATTTTCAAGGACTTACTCTAGGGGATCAAAGCTGATCCTTCGACTTGATGCAGCCGAATTTGCAGATTGTGAGCAGTGTTTGAACGTTTTTCTAGGACCGCGATAGTGAGTCTCGTCCAAAACAACGATGAAAATGAGATCAGGAGGATGAGAAAACTCCCGAAGCAGTACAACCAAATGTTGCCCCCCCCCCAAAGAATGATCCGTACCCGTTGTATATCGAACGTCAGACACATTTCAGCAGAATTATTTTATCAACTTACAACTATTTAGTGAAAACATATTTAAAACTTGGAAGATGTATTGCACAAGCCTATACAATGTATGTCAATCTTCCCACGTTGTGAGCGGGCTTTCAGATCTTGGGGGCAGCAGTGGTCGGAGCGGCGGTGGAGGTGAGGGGGGCCTTGGTGGTCGTCGTGGCGGGGCAACCACAGAATCCCTTGTGGCACGGCAGGCCGTTGCACGCCGTCGTGTCAACGCAGTTCTGCAAGGCAAATAATTGAGGAATGATGATGAAATATTCTAGGAGTCCATCAGAGCTCGAATCATCGACATACCTACCCTTCACCGATTCTATTGCAATAGGAAAAACATATAAAATAAAACAATAGCAACGACCGACCTTCTTGTTGCAGAATCCGTTGAGGGCATCGAGGATGGAGGCGTATCCGTGGGTGGAGAGAGCGTCCCAGCACTTGCAGAATCCGCTGACGCAGCCTCCCTCGAGTCCTCCGCACTGCGCATCCGACGAGCACGGCAGGAAGTTGAGGCACGCGTTGCAGTTGCACTGCAAACAATAAATATGTTTAAAATATATAAACATTTTCGAAAGCATCTCTACAGTGGTAGATCACTCTACTGGGAGCCAGGAATTTGGGGATGTCCTCACGGTTCCGATGAAGAGTCCAAGGCAGGATCCGCCCTCCGCACAGTCAGCGTCCATGAGGCACGGGGCCATGGCCTTGCACGTCGCATTCGCCGGAGACGCGGTAGAGTTGGCGGCCTGGAAACGGGTATTTCGAAAGGATACAAATACACTAAATCGATGATTTCGGTAAAGACGAAATCGAATAAATCCAGGCGATCTCCGGTAGATCAAAATTAGAGGCGAACCATCGTGAATTTGAGCGAATAAAAACGGGGGCATTAAGGGTACCTGGATGGCAGTAGTGCTTTCGGGAGGGGCGGCGGTGGACAAGGCGCCGTCAGGGACGGGCACGGCCAGAGCCACGGCCACCATGCATCCGGCCAGCAGGAGGGAAGACGCGAACTGCATGCTGCTCTGGAAGCGAAAGAGTTTACAATGGACCGACACAAAGCGACGAACGAAGCATAAAATACAGGAATGTAGAAGGAGGAAGGAAACTGGATGGATAAAACAGGAGTTCGAAGGAAATATTAAAGCTTAAATGAAACACGAATTCGAGGGAGGAAATAATGAGCCCTAGTAGGGGAGAGAGAGAGGAAAGGCACACAACTCGGACTGAAGACGATGGTGAGAATGAAAATGTGTTCAACCGCGACCAACGCTGAGTGAGGCGAAAAGCGCGCGATGTCCGGATGTGGGGAACGTTGCAGAAGCGAGGGGCTGAAATGATCTACTTCGCCTGAAGAAAGCATGAAGTATTGCGTACGGCGTAAAGTGTATAAGAAGTGTGTGCATCATAATAAACTGTGACTTACAGTAAGAATAACCCTGAGCTAAAATTCCGCTTTCGGCGGAATCGAGGGCCCAGTTGGACACTATTAATTTACATAACAAAAAGAATAATCAAAAACAGACGAAAGACCCTGAAAATGGCATGCACCAACTCGCGATTTTGAAGCTCACCAAATTTGTGCTAAATCACGGAATTTGTAGATGTATTTGCATCTACATCTTTACTTTCATGTCTAAATCACCAATGGTTCTTCATTTTTTGGTCTTTTCTTTATTTTCTGCGTCGTAGAGCACCGGTCACATGATACACCGACTTTGGGAGGAAATCTCCTCATTTTGCGTAAAATGACTTGGCGGCATCAAAATGGCCAGACCATCGATTTCTCAGTTCTCCAACTGCAGTCACTTAGAACTAACGTCGCTGACAATGTTACCGATGTCCAATCCTAGATTTCGCTCAAACTATGAAAATTAAAAGTAAAAAAAAGTCATGACGAGAGACACTATTTGAGCTTCAAAAGAACTGATGGGATTCGAGATATTGCAGTGAAACTTCGGTGGATTGATGTACCCCTGCAATACTTCAGAATACCACCATGTCGCATAATCAGAGAGAAAGCACGTCAAAAACGAGAGGATCTAAGATGCTATCCCGTCAAAAAATGCTCAAAAGAGAAATCGCTCATTCTTGCTTTACGGCGTGGACAGATTTTTGATTTTATTTTCTTATTTCCTAGCATTTGGAGTAACTAAAGTGCACAGTGAGTGGCGCGATTGTGCTCGCTGCCGTTTTCCAGGAGCGATGCAAAACACAAGGAAGTGAACAAGTGACCCGGGCCGCTCATTCAACAGGCATAAATTCGACAGGGATAGAGATTTCGAGCCAAAACTTCGATGAGGTAAACTACTCCCAAACGTGCATGCGCTGACTGAGTAATGAGATTCCTAGGGCAAAACATCATCGGAAACAAAGGGCACAAAGTAGCAACGTTCAAACTTCCAGGTCAAAAAAGTTTACGCTCATTCCTGCATTATGGCGTGGACAGATTTTTGATTTTATTTGCTTATTTTCTAGCACTTTGTGTAAGTTACCTTGGTAGAATGCGGCTCGGTTGTGCTCGCTACCGTTTTAGCAGTACGGCGAAGTGAATGAACTGCACTTTGAAACAATTTTGCGAGCTAAGGTGTTGATCTGTATCATTCTTTCCATGATGTGCGCGAGCAGCGTTTAAGTGCTCACGCATACATACACTAGCAATAATATATTTCACAAGCATCGTGAATCACGAGCTTGTCGAACAAAAATCAAATCACAGAAAGTTTTGCAAAGTTGCACACACAATACTTACGATATTTAGTGGCTTCACTTTTGTAACTCGCACGCGGAACGAAAAATTCCCGGACGCCAGTCCCTAAACTGGCAAGAACACAAGTGCACAACTGAGTTGTGACAACTCTACCATTAAAAAATTGTGGCATTGCTACTACATTTTCTTTCAGGTTTTCCTATATTCCTTTACCTTTCGCGTATGCTTTTCCCCCGAAAAATATCACTGTCCGAAGCTATTAGCGTCGCTTGTTCTGCCTTCCCCAGGTGTCTCTTCTGGAGATGTAAAAAGCGAGTCCATACGAAATGCGAGATGAGAACCGTTTATCAGTGGGTGGCAGTACATACAAGGATCGCTCAACTAAAAAGTCTGGTGCAATAAATCTCGCCTGCCTGTAAAGCGCACTCCCTGCACGAAAGAGTGCACTTTACAAGCAGGGGAAGTTTACTACACCAGACTTTTTTAGTTGAGCGTGCCTTATATGTTCTCATAAGTATCAGTCGGGGAATGGCAGTCAGTAGAGGGAGGAGAGCGAGTGGGGGGGGGGGGGGAGGGACAGCCCCTCGGGGGGGGGGTTTGGGGACGAACAACAGCGGAACCGCACGAGGGGAAACGCCCGCCCGACCAAACCAATGGAGGG
>JACMIG010000821.1:0-26108 GCA_014805385.1 Levipalatum texanum
AGCTCATCGACCAACCCAATTCTCGACTTCTAATCTCATTACACCGCATTTGCATGGCAAAGGGCAGACAGTCTCACCGATCACACTGGTCATGAAAACGATGGGGGCTCCGTTACTGTAGATTTTGGCAATCGCTTCCCCTGCTTTTCTACCTCATTTTCAAACATTGGCTCTTCGAGAAAAAGTGTTTGTCTCGTCGAGCCCTACCACATATTAGAATTTGAGGGCACATTAAAAAGTGCCCGAACGCCTCCTTTAACTAATACAATTCACTCAGCCCCTCTACCGAGAAGGATTCCGAGCATGAGAGCAATGATGAAGAAGCAGAAGAAGAAGGTGACGACGAAAACGACGACGAAGAAGGAGAAGACGAAGAAGGAGGAGAAGAAGACGAGAACCAGGAGACGCCACAAGATTCGATTTGGCGCGACAGGTGCGGTTTACGAAGTCTATCCCCCATCTTATCATTATGTTCCTTCAGCAGAACTCCTCGCACTTCTCGCGAGGCGGCTTGTGCAGCAAAGGAGCTGAGTGACGATCCAAAAACGACATTGTCGGGGTCATCGGCGGACACCCGGAGTATCCTAATCTAAACGTCCGTTCAGTACCATTGGAGTGGGGCATGAAAGAGGAATCGATGAGGTTGATCAATGCTTCGCGCAGTCCGAAATTGGTCATGCTCGGGCGTGAAATAAAAATTCTCCCGGAGCTTTTCAATATGGTTACTTTTCCCACCTGCTGGGCGGAGTAGAAGGGCGAGGCGGAGAGTCCACTTGAGGTCCATCGTCACTCAGCTCCTTTGCTGCACAAGCCGCCTCGCGAGAAGTGCGAGGAGTTCTGCTGAAGGAACATAATGATAAGATGGGGGATAGACTTCGTAAACCGCACCTGTCACGCCAAATCGAATCTTGTGGCGTCTCCTGGTTCTCGTCTTCTTCTCCTCCTTCTTCGTCTTCTCCTTCTTCGTCGTCGTTTTCGTCGTCACCTTCCTTCTGCTTCTTCATCATTGCTCTCATGCTCGGAATCCTTCTCGGTAAAGGGGCTGAGTGAATTGTATTAGTTAATTTCGACGAGCAAATAATACCTGGGCTCTTGCGCTCTCCGTCCCGTCGGTTTTCGTCTCTTTTGCCCGATGAACCACTGATAAAGAAAATAAGTTCCACTTTAAATAGTTCCGCTTCATAAAACGTAATCGCGGAGGGAATTTCGAACCCAAGTGCCAAGACGGGTCAGAACTGTCAATAAATTCGAAGAAACTCTACCTTGACCTTTTGGCGCTCGATTTTGAGTTTGTTTGCGAGCTTGGTTAGTTCGCTCCCTCGCATCGAAGGGTTGGCTTTGTAGGCAGCCTCCAGCTTCGCAATGATGTGTGGGGGATGCTTCTCCGGAGCGGTCTTCCTCTCCATCCCGAGAGACTTCCGTCTATCAGAGAACCATCTCTGCAAAATAGTCGAATAACATTTTCAGTAGTGATTATTTTGTCCGATTCCCCGCCGTGTATAGTTCCATTTATCTCTAGAAAGTACAGATCTATCTATCTATAGTCATCGCAACCAAAGCAAACATCTGTGAAAAGCGTCTCGTACCATGATCCGTTTCCGCTCGATGCCGGTTTCCTCCATAAGGGCAGTGACCACGTCTCCAGTTGGCTTCGGGTCTCGCTCGAAGAGTTCCACGAACTTGGCGACGGCTTCCAGGGGGAAACGCGCAGCCGAGAAGCATTTCTGGCCGCTCACTTCCCGCATGTGCTTGAATTTTCGCTTAAAAAATAATTTAACCCCTTTTCTATTGCGTTTGCCGAATATTCTGGAGTGAGAGCATATTTGTTTAAAAACTTATGGCGCTCATAGTATCGAAAGAATAATCCCCAACAGCCGACCTCTATCTGATCGAACTTGAGGCCAGTCGAGGCTGCGAGTCGTTCCTTTTCAACTAAATCTGGCACGGAATCCACTTTGAATGCCGCTCGGCTGTCGTTAATAGTTACACACTTACTTCAACCTGCAGAACGGTGATATCCGCCTTCTTCGCGATGGCTGCTTTGCGGGGCGCGTCAGGGTACGGGTTCTCATCAAACCCCTCTTGGATTGCGGCAAGCTGATCCTTCGTCAGATTCCTCCTCTTCGGAGATTTCTTGCTTGCTCGTGATTTCTGCAATATAGATAAATTGGTCAAATATAACATCCCGCTTCGACAGTTTTTCCTTTTCTTTCAGGGACTTTCTTTCCGTGATAACTAATTTTTTGGCTTAAATTATGCGGCAATGTTAAATTTACGACCATGCTATTGTCATATTGCTGCTGCAAGTGAAAAAAATGCATCCCTTCACTCGAGAATGTACTTCCAGTAATCGCAGTGAAATGTTTACATAGAATTCAAGGCAGTCTGCCGTGATTTCCGTAAAAAAGCAGAGGAATACAAAGAGAGAGATAAAAATATTTGATTTTCACTCAATAATAATTATTCTCACTTGGGATTTCGTTCCGGCGGCATTCGTTCCGGCCTCGAAGCTGTTGTCGACATTGCCTTCTTCTTCCTGTTCGTAGTCAGAACCAAACGGTGTATCGTCTTCCACGTCGCTCATCACCTGCAGTTTGTTTATTTCACTGTAAATTGCAGAAAACGTCCTATTACCAGCAATACTCAAAAACATATTAATTACGATTTAGTGAGAGCTTTAAATAAATAGCGGTTACATTGAAAAAGCACAAACGAAAGGAGCGTAAAATTGCGAGTGGAATAATTTGAGAATGTGCGGACTTGAGAGCCGCAGGAAAGAATGGCAAACTTGACTGCTAATTCACGGACTCGCGGGAAGTTGAAACTGCGCACAGCGCATGTTGAATCCACTGAAAACGAGGGTTCTCTCGTCGTGAAGCACGGTGGAGACAACGGAGAGAGTTTTGCGCCTTGGTTCTATCGTTAGGTGAGTTTGGATGGGCAATAAAAATCTCGCTGCACTCTGAGAGCACCATTCGCGCCGTTCCTCCCCTCTCCCCCGTCGGCTATTTGGTGGTCGATTGATCGACCGCTCCCCCCTGCTTGACTCTCCTTGGAACGGTGAATCACCGACCCCCGGCTGTTCGTATCGAGTGTTGCTTACGCTTCCTCCCTCTCTTCCGATCTTCTCACCCCCACAGCCTCCTCCCCTCGGCCTCCTCCACTTCCCCCGATATTCTCATTCGATCCGTATTATGCCGTTCCCGACTACCTATTGTTGGCCTTTTCGGCTCCCTTCTATTCTTCTTCAATCAGCCGCTAGTCTCAAATGGTTAGCGATTTCTCTGGTGGTTAGGGTCGAAGGGGAGATGGGCGCGGCGCCCCTTTTTTCCGCCCTGTGGGCTTCTCCCGTGACAAAGGTATGATAGTTCGGATCTTGCATTTCTCTTGCACGGGAGTCTGTGGCTCTCCAGTGGAGGAGGAGGGAGAGCAAGCAGGGGTTGCTCTCTCCCTCCTCCTCCATTCTTGTCGGCTTCCAATGTATTGAGAACAGCGGCAGTGAACCCCCTTAGGGGTCGCTGACTGTCATAATTCCACAGGCTGCCATGGCCTGGGGGCCTCCTTACGGAACGAAGGCAGGGGGGAGAGGCTGTGGACGGCGATGCTTCCTGTGTTTCTTGTTGATTGCCTATAGGCAGACTGTGATGGTGTTGATGTGTTGTCTAATGGCCCTCTTCTCGCGTGCACTCTTTCTTTGCAACAGTCGTGTTTACATGCTAACAATTCGCGCCCTTCTCCCCCCTCGGCTATTGGGGCTCAATTGATCGCTTCTATTCTGCTCGACTATTCTAGAAGAGGGGGGGGGGCGTTGATTCACCATTTGGCCCCCGTCGTGATTTCCTATAGCACTACCGATTATTACGCACTCTTTTATTCTACATTTTTACCGGAATATAATTGTCTCAGTTAATGTGTCCGAGACTTTTCGGACCTCGTCTGCCTTCTTAGGTCCCCCATAAGCGCCAAAGTCGTCCGGCGGTATCGGGTTTCTGGTATAGTCCCGTGATGCAATCTTTCCTCTTTCGCGCCTCTGACATGTGTCCGTTAGTGGATAGTTATCATTGGAACGGGAACAAGACACGTGGACGTTAGTTGGGGTCGAGGGGGTCGGCAATGGGTGTGGCCCCGGTAGCCGCCTCCTTCCACCGATTTCGTCTCCTCTTCGGAATCATTGGCCTGCCAACGACCAGGAATTTCGGACCACGCGTAGATTCCTCCTCCTGTCCTCGAGCCATGTGGACGCATTTGGAATAATGGCGTTAGATCATTGCCACCCACAATGAATGCTTGGGGCACACAGCGCCCCTCCTGTATCTCCTCCTCCGGCCTCGGACGCAGATAAAATGGGCGGTTAGACTGTCATTGGTCTTATTCGTGCGTGGTAATTCCAACGGTTCGTGTACTCTACAACAGCGGGGATCATTGGCTTCCACCATACAAGAAGATGCCTGGGTTCGCCCTGCCCCCCTACCGGGCTCCTCCTCTGTGAACATCGGAACTCCTCCTACGGGAAAAGTCGCTCCTTCTGGAGCAGGACATGCCCGAAGCTGCCTTCTTATTAGAGCACGCGAAGAGGACGAAGGGACGATCGGCCATTCTCAACGGCTAGCCTGAATGGTTGCTTTTTGGTTGGAGCCTTGAACGAGGGGCCACAGCGGTAGACGATCGGCATGTTCTGACAAAGGACTGTGCGTCCAACTTGGGGATCGCATGCTCACTCAGGGTACATCCATCAGGAGAGGACCGAGTATCACGGACAGGATAAACGAGGTGGTTGGCCGTCTAGTCGTATGGTTCTCCCTTCAGAATTTTTATTTAAGTATGAGGCCCGCCCGTATTCCGATCCCTTAGTGGACAATGTGCACTCGAGTGGAATATTGCGCGATCAGTCTAAATACGGTACACTTTACCTCCCTTGCTCGAAGTTGTGGTTGAGATTAAGAAGGGAATGGCATGTTTCCCATCGATACTTTAATCCGATATATTGGCTGCTCCACTTCTGCTAGTGACCGTTTAGAATATTCTCCACTATGAGTCGAGCTTTCATTGTAACACACTGGATCTTCTTGCTTTACGGGAATTTATTGTCGACCAAATTAACCATAAGAAATGAGCGCCGATCGTCCTCTTCACTAAACGCAGTTCTTTCTCTGTGCTGAATTCCGTTGCCAATACTACCGCAGTTTCAAACGCGTCAAATATATCGTGTCGATTTAATTTGAATAGTGACACTGATAGCGAATAATCCATTCAGATGAATCTCGAAGAATTCAAGGCGAAGATTGGAATGGACCAAGATGAACTCGATCGCAACGCCATGGAATTGCTCACCAAAGCGAGTTCGATCACAATGGAGGAGACCACGAAGTATCGCAAGTTCCACTTCGTGTGGAAGTGAGTCTTTTAATTGGCGGGAACTCAAAAATATTTCGAAAATTAACATTTTTGCAATGTCTGCAAGATTCAGTGGAATCAAATTCTTGTCGCCCCTTCCTTCATCGACAACATTGCGCGTTCGACTACTGTACTAATTGGCGGACAGTTATCTTCGGCTGAGAATGAGTAAATTAGAGCACCCGGATTGTTCGAATTCAACACGCCCAAACATGGTGACTGGCATTCGATCCAAATCTTCGATCCCTATTTCATGCCTTTAGATGGTTTTAGAAGAGGTGAAAGCAAAATGAAGTCCATCAGTGACATTGTACGGAAGTGAAAATATTGAATATTCCTGGTGCCCGACAATATTCCACTTGGTCACAATTGATTAGCGCTCAGATATGGGACTCGAGATCTTGCCAAACGGGAAATAGTGAAGAGAACAGCGATGATCTCCCCATTTAACTCTCTACGTTCCACTGTAGCAAACTAGATAGAAAAATATTTCAGAAACGATGAACCGACTACACGAGAGGGCATTTCGACGAACGAGGTATGCGTATTTTTATTCTATATCTAATTATAAGAAAACTTTGCAATAGCGTACGAGTTTAAAATAAATTGCGTGACATCGGATTGAACATGAAATTTCAGGAGGTCAAGCCGCGACCCGAGAACAAGAACAACGGAAAGAAAGGGAAGCCATCTCAGTGGCAAAGGAAATGGAAGAGGCAAAATGCGCAGGAACAGAAGGTTCTCAGAATGACGAATGTTTTGATTAGTATCGTTTTAAAAATCATGATTTCGGATCATTTATCAAGGATTTTCCTTTTCAAATCATACCCCGACAGTTGATGTAATATGACACAATCTCAAAAACTTTCCGAACAAAAATACCTGTGTTTCAGAAAAGCCAGGACGAGACGGAAGTGCGCGCAGGCCCGGCCGATGCAGTCACAGAGGAGAACGTCGTCAACACTATCAACACACGTCAGTTCTTTATTATGGTTGAGATATTCCGGAAAAACCAATGAGGGCATGGGTTTATAACGTTGGTTAAAACTCTACCAGAACGCGAAACAGGATATCGTAAACTTCAGACATTGTTGTAATAATTCGTCCGTACTGTTAACCCACGTTGTTTAGAAAATTTCAGAGTAGTTATCCATCAACGGAATTCGAACCGGGTAGTATCATATGGAATTAGGCTCCCTATGACCACTATTAGTTCCGGTCGCACTGTGCACAAGTTGAATTTCCCATTTCAGAGAAGCTGCGCCCCACTCTCGACAAGGTCACGGCGGCTTCGGACGAAAAAGAGGTGGGAGAGAGGGACAGTCTGGACAGGATACTATACTTTAGGATGAAATAACATTGCAAAAGAGCCATCAATAGTCCAAATATACATCGAAGGCGAGTTAGCGTAGTACAATCGCAAAATTATTCCTCTATCGAAAGAACAAAAATGCCATGTTGTTTAAAATACCCTGCTGCACCGGGAGGAGGGCATGTTTTTCAACCAAATGTCTCATAAGGCCCAAAATGCGTCGACTGTGCTCGCAAAGTCGACCGAGGCTGTCGAGGAGGACTTCATGACCGCCACCAGCAGCCGTATGTTTCTTTATATTTTCAAAGTAATCTAGGAGAAAATGTGCCTTTAGAAAAATATTCGTTAAAAGCTGAATAAGTAAGAGAAGGATATGGTCCATTGCAGATGCAGCATATTTCTTTACCTGATAGGCTACTGTTGAAATAAAATGGCCCGTTTTTTATGGCTTTGGGAGAATAAATAGTGGATTCATTTGAATCTCATGTTTCAGAGGACCTGCACGTTCTCCAGGAGAGGAACACTGGAGCGCCTTCGGACGTGACGATTGATCAGGCACTCTCCAACCCTAACGGCGAGGCGAAGAAGAAGAGGACCAGGGCTACCAAGAAACAGAAGAAGGACAAGAAGAAGGCGATCGAGGCCGAGGTTCTTTCGCAATCAATTATAGTGACAATCAGTTTTTTTAGCTCGAGTTCGTGACCGCAGATGAAGGAGACTCGATCGAGACTGTGGGCGAGAAGGCCAGCTCTACCGGACACGGTCTGTCTCGTCATTGTCGAGCACCAATTTATCATTTCCACGGAATGATCACAGGGTGTAGAGCGACGTGGTGTGTGAAACCACGGCAATTCAACAATCCATGTGCTCCCTGGATAAATTTCCCATTGCTTACAACTGACTTTCTCCTTCAGATGATCAGGACTCTCGCTCCGACATCGCCTCGGCCGCTTTGGCTGAGAACGAGGTGGGATGTTTGATACTATTGAAAGGAGACAATAACATTATCTCATACTCTGAAATACATACGAAACGAAAACCGAGCGTTCAGCCCTGGATCTCGACATTTCATTTCAGCTTCCGCTCTGACATAGAATAGAATTCTTTGGATGGGAAAACGATGCAATATATTCTTTCTCCTTTTGCAATGAAATAGGCGTGCCTTCCAGAATGGTCTGTCGGTGGAAGTGAAGGACAAGCAGCGGAAGACCACAAGCCAGGATATCGAGAAGTAGGCCAAGAAAATGGAGGTGAGCTAATGAAAAAAATCGTATAATCTTCTTAAAAAACAATATTCTTGATGCAAAAGTCAATATTCTCCTCTATTTTTCTATTTTTTGTGCTGACCTTTTTATGGACAGCGCGTCACGGTCTTATGCTTGTGCCCAATGAAAAAATAATGTCTCTAATATTTTTCAGAGCGGAAGCAACAAGGAGAAACGCCGTGCGAAGAAGAACATTCTGGACGCCATTGCAGCCGATCCAACGGTCGTTGAGAAGGTGTGTGAGATCGACAGGGAATTTTAGGGGAAAAGTTTGTCTCAAGTGACAAAATTGCGGATTTCTAGTCTTTTTGAAAAGTACCGGAAAGCTGGGAATGCAATTAGTTTCTTACATGTCATTCGGTAAACCTATTTATTCTTAGCGAAAAATAATCCAACGGCATAAACTTCACTTCACGCTTGCAGCTTGGTGACGTTATGTCTCCCAGCTCCATCCACGAGGTCACTTTGACCCACGACATAGTAAGACCTTTAAATCCTTTAAGAATCCAGCTATTTTCTGCAAAAGAAAATTACATGTACAGTCAAGATCTAGTTTATTTCAGATCAAGGATCTCAATGGCCTCATTTCGAGCATTTCTCAAGAGGCGGACAAGGCTGCGGAAGGGAGCGTTGTCCCTTCCATTCTCAACTTCAACTATCCCAAGCGTACGAAAGATGAAGACACGGTGAAAATTATCGTCTACTAGAATAGCAATCCCTCCTTGATTTTATCCCGAATATTCTTTCCTTCAGATTGTATTCTTAAGATTATTCAAAAATCTCGCGAGGTTTGATTTGTTAGCTCATATTTTCAGCACACTGTACCGATTTCTTGACGAATAGGTTTGTTAGGTTTTATTTATTTTCTGAAAGATTTCTGAACGATGTACCGTTTTTTCACACGAATAGGCTTGTTATCTAGATTTCTGCAAGATGTGTCACAATGCGCTTCTAGATCCGATTTCCAGGTTTGGCTGCTTTGACTTTTTGCACGCTCTACCGATTTCAGAACGAATTAGTTTTGATTGATTTTTTTAGCATTTTATGAAAGATTTCTGCACGATGTACCGATTTCTGAACGAATAGGTTAGTTAGATTCGATTTTATGACAGATTTGCCCTCTCTCTCCGGTCGCTCTGATCTTCTGGAATAGTATATTGGAAGTGTCTTCTCTGGCGTCAGAAGGTGCGGCTGATACCTGGCCTTCAATCATTGTCTTTGATCATATTGATACGCCCTCAGATCAGAAAGACAACTTTGACGGGGCGAGACTCATATCGCACTCTGACAAATACGGCGGCATTGCTTTGTGCCCATCCGGTTTCTGAATCTACCCCCATCCCCGTTTATTGCCACATCAACCTTTGAACCCAAATGTTGCCCCACATCATCCCCTTTTCCTGCAATTGTGTTTTCCCCCTCTCTCCCCCTATCGCTAGAGTACGTGATGATAACTTTGTGCGTATTCTAGAGCCTACCCACGCAACATTTCGGCAACATCCAAGAGCAATAAATGCGATTTGATTGAAAGAAATACTGGACCTCATGGAATGCCATCTCGATCATAAAAGTAAGCAATGATCTGGAAATGAGGTAAAACATCTGCACAATGAGAATTCCATTAAAGCTAGTGATCTCCTGAGAAATCATACGCAACTCGATCTACAATTGTCAATATTAGAAAGGAAGGTGTATTGTAGCACCGGCCCCAATCCAATCGCAGTAACTATTATAGCAAATATTGCTGATGGTTTGCAAAAATGTTGCAGTGTTTTGATACCCTTTCCTTTCCTTGCAATAAACGAAGACAGGTAAAAAAGTTATTTTATCCCAAATGTCCAATTCAAAATGTCATGAATCCCGACGACCAGAAAGCGACTCCTGGACTTTTTCTGCAGATCGGAATGGTAGAACTTTGGTGCCTCTCTTCAAAAGTGAATTGTATCCGTACGATAACAAGGGCGTCATCTTCTAGTACGCTGTGCCCTTCTTGCGCCTTGCCATCATCTTGATCGCCCTCTGAAATTTACGAGGCGTGCCCTCCTCCTCGTTATCCGACCAGGATCTGTTCTACGAATAGAGAGTGCAGAGAAATACGCACAAGCCCACGTGCTGGTTCAGAGCATAAACTACAAAAAATACGGCGGCTTCTCTTTGTTCCTCTACACTCTTGCACTATAAAAGCCCCCGGAGGATCCTGAAGAGAGTCACTATCTGAGCCTGCCCGAGTGCTCATCGCTTGATGAATGTTCTCCGAATTCGAAGTGGTCATTGTCGGAGGAGGAATCGCCGGTCTGACGACAGCTCGAGTGCTCCTCAAGAAACAACCTGATCTCAAGGTAGGTTATCCAAAAACGCTGAATCTTGAAATCAACTTCTCGAGTTCAAGAACCCCGACCGAAGAAAGGCAGTTTTGTACTATCCGTTTAAGTTGCGAAGGAATTTTCATTTCTCTGCCACAACCCCCCTACTTATCAGTGCGGTATATTCGTATTTTGGTAATTGCAGATAGTCGTCCTGGAGGGAAAGGAGCGAGTCGGCGGACGGACACTCACAGTCGACCTACCCTCTGGAAATTGCAAAACCGACAAATTCGATCTCGGAGGTTTGCTCAAAGCGATGTAATCTCATAATAATAATAATAAGTAAATGGGATTAGTATTAGAACAACTCAACTCTTTAATCATAAAAAAATATGAATTCCAGCGCAATGGGTCGGTCGCTCGCAGCATGAGACACTGGAGTTGGTTCACGAGCTTGGTCTCGAGCTGTACGACCAATACGACACGGTATTGCTCAGGACTTCGTCTGTATGATCTGTTCTTATCGTGTTACCGGTTCCGAATGTTTTGTAGATTTTTAAATGTGCTAATGTGGGATAATTGCAGGGCAAAACAGTTGCTGTGATCGGAAGCACGAAAATCCGAGAACTCGATGAAGGCGATTATTCGCTCATCGAGCAGGCAGACTTCCAGCTCGGCATCGACAAACTCAACAAGCTCGGTGATGGGGTATGATTTATTATTTGTTCCGCCATGCCTACAGAAATAGCCAACAGAAGCGCACTCTGTGCTTTTCTTTTACTGTGATACCAAGGGGACCCGACATCGCCTTCGGCGGTGGGTCCCAACTGCCGGTGGGTGAATTTTCAAATAACTTTTCCGGGAGTAGATCAAGGCTCTTGGACCCTTCTATCTATGTGTGGTAACATTAGCCTTTTAAATAGTAGTAGTGCCTAGGGAATGCCAGAAAATTAATTTTTGCCGTATTCGCGTCGAGATTTTGAAGCAAGGGATGAGATGAGCATTGAGACCTTTCCAGCTCGACATAATGGATCCGTACAAATGGGAGCGCGCTGAGTGGGCGGATGGAATGAGTGTGGCTCAGTGGGCAAAGGAAAACTCCCTAACCGACAGCTGGAAGGACGCTCTCTTGACGGCCATCCGGACTAACTTTGGAATTGAAGCCAAGAGGTTTTCACAATTTACTCGATTAATAATCATTGGGGTTGAAAGCTCGATCATATCTCTATTCATTGCTTCCTTATAACGTGAAGGGCAAATTAATCTCTAAACGGATACTTACGGAGGAAGGTAAATGAATAACTGCAGAATGTCGCTCCTCTACAGTCTAATCTACTGCAAGTCCGTTGGAGTATTCACAGATCTCATTGAAGTCTCGGGTAATGGAGGACAGGCATTCAGAATCAAGGTTTGTTGTTTTGTTATTTTTCGAATATACGACCGCTATTTTTTATTCTGAAGAATTTTAATTTAATTTGTAGGGTGGAACACAGCAGATCTCTGAAATAATGGCTGCAGATCTTGGTGATCGTGTCCGACTTGGACGGGAGGTACAGGGCGTGGAAACGACGGAAGAACGAACCACCGTCACGTTGAAGGGCGGAAAGGTGAGATATCGGTAGTTGAACGTTTTCGGAACATAATCGAATTGCATCACTATTTTGGTGGCACAGAGGCTGTTCCGATCTTTTCGTATAAATGCGCAATGCTCGTCTGTATATTTATTCAGCGAACTGCTCGTTTTATTACCGAAGGAATAATTTCCTGGCCACATGGTTTCATCGGCTCTGTTCTACTTTATGGTTTTTTTAATAGAAAATAAGGGGTTTTAGAAAAATAAGGGTTTGGTGTACCACCTCTGGTATGAACGCCGTGACCTACATACCATCTGGGACCCTTCTGGGACCACCTCCGTACTACAGTTCTAAAAACTCTTTAATTTTCTAAAAACCCTTTAAATTTCTAAAAAAAAACCTTATTTTCTCTAAAAACCCGTAAGTAGAACAGAGCCGTTTTTCACATTCAGAAGTTGTCTGCTCGTCGTTGCGTCCTGGCGATTCCTCCCAGCCAGTGCAACCGAATATCCTTCTCTCCATCCCTCGGCTATCACAAGATGATGTTCTTCCAGAACTCAGTTCCTGTAAGTCAGCGATCCGTCAATGCCACCAAGTTACGACTGAAACGTAGCTAATTCTGGCAAAGTTACGATCTTTTTCAAAGCTCAGAAATGGAACTGACTCAATACGTACCATTTCAATACTTTTTCCAAACAAGAAAACGCTTTGTAGGGCCATTATATCAAGTTCGTCGTCACATTCAAGAGCGCGTTCTGGCGTGAAATGAACCGTTCCGGAGCCATCATTTCGACAGGGAAGACTGAGACGCCGCACGAGGTCGGCTCACGATTTGGATGAAATATTTTAGCTTCCATAGCCTCTTACTATCATTTTTGATCCTGGGATCTGATCTCTCCTTTATCTCTGGCTGTTCCATATGATAACGAGTGATAGCGCACTAAAAGAAGATAAAACGCAAATTTGGAAACTGGTAATTGATTCTCCCCCCAGCTCCGTCCGATCGCGTGTACCTACGACGCGACAACCCCCGGCGGATCCGCAGCCATCATCGGATTCGCTCAAAACGAACTCCATGATGTGACGCTGGAACAGAGGAAAATTGTCATTATGAAGGTCCGATCATGGCCTTACTGTAAATTAATATTGCGATGGAATCAACCTGATGTTTCGGAAGCAACGACGTTTCAGGATCTCGAACGCTTTTTCGGGCCTCGTGTGCACGAGGAGTTAATTCATTACACAGATAAGGACTGGTCGGAGGAGCCATTGAATGGAGGCTGTCCCATTGACTACGTCACCCCTGGAAACATGGACTCTTTCGTCGCCCTCCGCGACCCGCACATTGGGTCAGTTTGCGTTCAGTCTGCCTCAAACTACGGTAGGTTAGAGCAAAAACGGTTTTATAGAGTACATTTCGCCGGCTGCGAGACAGGCGTGCACTGGATGGGATATATGAACGGTAAGGCAAAGCGGAGTTCAGTTTGCGATCAATGTTCATTCAGGTGCCATTGAATCGGGCAAGCGCGCGGCTTCCGAGGTCCTTCTCGCACTAGGGCATACCAACAAGGTCGACGTCAAGTATCTTGTCCCTCCGCGACCAGTGAGTTTAACTCTTTTATATTACCGAGAGAAATTGGTTCAATTTCTTTTCCTAAACACACTGTGCTACGTTCGAGTTGAACAGTCTGCATTTCATGCATTATCGCATCATCGAAGGTTCTCAAGAAAGTCAATATGATACAAATGATCATCCTTTGCAGAGGAGCACCGTGTACTTGGAGGAGAGGATTCTGTCGCGACTTTGAGGGATCTCGCAGATCGTATCTCGAAAAGTATTAAATCAACCGTTCTTCTTTCAATCAATTCGTTGATGAATTACAGCAGCTAAAATAATTTCGAAAGCTGACATTGATTAATCGCTTTCAAAAGATTTGAGAAACACGAACACATTAATTGTGAGAACATTCGTTCTTGTCATGATCACGTACAAAGGTGGTTGCGAACCGAATGTACTCATAAGTATTCGTTCACGTTGATTAGATTCATGGCAGTTCTGATTCGCGTTCTGACAAGAACTTGCACTTAGAAAACGGGCCATTACTTTCTACACGAGCTCCGTACACGCCACTGAACATTCAATCATCAAAGCAAGTGAAAGTTGCTAATTGAGGGGCGATTTCGGTGTGATTGAAGGCAAAGCACCGACTATAAAGAGCCGATGTTTTACACTTGTGAACACATTCGAGAGCCTCACATCCCCATCGAAAATGAGAGCCATTCCCACTGCGATGATGTTCGCCCTTCTCGCAGCCCTTTTCTTCGCGGCAGAGGCGGAAGAGGTTTTCGTCCATATTATTCCTATCGCTTAATGTATGACATACAGGATTCCTTCCTGCGCGACAAGCGCTCTGCCATCACTCCAATGGAAAAGGTTTCAGACCTCGATTTCAACTCTTGACAAACAAGCGATCTCTTACAAGGAGCTTGAACGAAGCTCGGTGAAATGAGATTGTACACGAACATCTCAAAACTGAGGACGCGGATAATTTAATCCTTTTAGAATAAATTCTCTTCCATCATGCAAGCCCGATACCCTTCACTGTCTCCGGGTCAGTTTAACATCCTCGAAGGAGTAGCGGAAACATGATTTTGACAGCGGCGAAGGCAACGGCAATGAAGCTCCAGCAGGCCTTCCTGCAGAATCAAGGAGACAGACACGCATTCATGAACGCCGTAAGTTTTCGATATCATTACAATTCAGTGCAAGCGGCTTTGCGAAACACGAAGTCAATTAGAAATTCCCTCGAAGTCTAACCAGGGTAATTTCATTGACCGTTAAGGTTCACACCATCCTGAAGGGCCAGTCGCGTGCAGTGCAGGCCGAGATCGAGAGCCTTCGTCCTAAGGTTGGATACCAATTATTCCACAATAATATGTGAGCATTTCCAGGGATTCCGTGCCTGAGCGGAGGTGCCACAAAGCGGTATTCATGCGGTCCACTCACTGACAACTATAAAATGTTGATACGCAAAATTCTTGTATGCCCAAGAATAAAGAACGTCTCACCCTTTGCGGGGCTTCGTTTAATCACACAAACATCTCCCGCTAATAGTACTGTATTATTGAAGAAGAGGAAATTAGACAATGTTTTCCAAGTTCCACGGATTGTAAAATTTTGGCTCGTGAGATGTGTTGTTCTGAAATTTTCAGGACCCTTTCTGGGACTACAGCAGGCAAGCACAAGGACAGCTCAAAATTCCTTAAGAAATCGCTGATACCAAAACGCTCATTCGCAAACCGCAGTACGAATCGTGAACACATTCCGGAGAACACGTCTATGCCACTAGGGCAAATTACGATGGTATATATTTTATTAACTTGTGATCATCAAGAACAAAGACCAGGGAGGCAGAAATCTCTCACCACATTCACATGGAACTGACTCGACAACCGAACGCTTTGACCGTTAAGTGCCATCCACGAACGTTCTTGATCTGTGTAGTGCTGCATTGCACAAATACAGGAGGATCGATTGAAAAAACTAACTGATATGGGATTTCATTTCCGAAGAGCCCTTCGAATATGTAAAGAATGTCACAGCAGATGTTGACTTCGAGCTCTTCTTTTGTCACTGCAGCGTTCTGTAAAAGTACTTTTATAATATCTACAACTGCATAAAAGGCGTGTGTGTGTCCCCATGTTATGTGCATGGAAGGGATCCTCAAGACCTGGATCCCGAGGCAACGCCTACCGTAGCCCACGACCGGGGAATAGTATACCTAATCCACGGCTGTAGATAAATGTATCTGCACTAATTTACGGAATCGACGTATACGGGCATACCTCGAACTTGTCGGCGTTCTCTTGATCTTCTACGAACCGTTTAGTCGTTGTTACTGCGGTCACTGCAATGAGCACTCGATTTGAAGTATTCTGATTATGAAACGAATCGTATTACTTCTGCATATGTACATTTACTTACTTCATAGTGCCCCGCCGAAAATAGCCATGAATTCTTGGTTCAAGACGCAGATGTACATCTGAAATGTGGCATAACATTATTTCTGATTTTTTAAAATGTACCTCATTACTGTGAAATCGCTGTGGAAGCTGACGAAGTCATTGAATTCGGAATGCGTAAGATTCCTCCTGCATAACAGACGATAAAATTGGACGAGAATGCGTTCACGCTGACAACGAGATACAACAAGAAAACCAAATAAGCATATGATCTGGAAGCTGACAATTTAGAAACGAGTTATGAGAAATTTCGTGCGCTGATGCGCGAGAAAAAAATGCCCTATAATGAGAAATCTACGGACTCCTCGAGAGGGGACAAGCAGTGAGAAGAGATGTGTCAAATCCTTTCGCTCCCTCTACCCTCCGATATCCCATCGGTCTATGGGGATCAGCTATCGTCTGGTGTAAAGAGTCTTGGCATCTCTGAGGGAGATGGAGGAATGCAGTGGGAGGATATCAAAAAGACGCTTCCCTTCTCGTCCACACCATCGAGGAGAGCAACTGAGAAGAGAGAATAGGTTGAGGGAGAGGATAGAGTCCTGACGCAGAACGACTGAGGAACCCGCGTTTCCTGGTCATGAGGAGTGTAAAATAGTAGGATGCGAATAGAGAGAAGAGGGAGTGCAGACGCAGGACTTTTGAGCAAAGCGGGCCAGATGGATGCTCTTCGCCCACGGAAAGTGTACATCCGGAGAAACCGAGGGAGAGGGAAGATGCCCAGACTCTGGACACCAGACGAAAGCTAATCTCCAGAGACCGAGGGGAGATCGGAGAGTAGAGTGAGCGAAAGGATTTGTAACATCTCTTGTCACTCCTTGCCCCCCTCTCGAGGAGTACGTAGACTTCTGATCATAGGGCATTTCTTCGTGTATTAGCGTACGAATTTCTCATGACACGTTTATATAAATCAGCCTTCACACGATATTATTACTTCATCTTATTGTATCTCATTGTCGGCGTGAACACTTTCTCGTATAATATTATTGTCTTTTATGCAGGAGGAATCTTACGCATTCCGCAACCGATGGCTTTACCAACTTCCACGTCGATTCAACAATGATGAGGTACATTTTACAAAATCCAAGATAATGTTATGCCACATTTCAGATGTACATCTACGACTTGAACCACGCTTTCATGGCTATTTTCGGCAAGAAAGCGAACAACGGAGTAAGCAAATCTACATATACAGAAGAAATACATTTCGTTTCATAATCAGAAAACTTCAAATCGAATTCTCATTGCAGTATCAGCAGAAACGATGACGTCGCGGCAGCCAAGATGGACCTGGAGAAGCGGTTCGAAGAAGATCAAGAGAAGGCCGACAAGTTCGAGGTATTCCCGTATAGGTTTTATTTCTCTGAGTATAAAATGTTTCTGTGATTTTGAATTATATTTTGCCCGACACGGTTTTCTCTCGAGTAAACAGAAATATTGAGATTAACTACTAGACACCAATTTATAATTAAGTATCTTCACCAATTTGGTTCTCGGCAAAAGAAGAAATTGGATTTCCTGTTGAGTATGATTCCATGTTGCTGCAGGCCATATGCACTGCCGCAGATGTCGCGGTAACGTACGCACAGTACAGTTCTGCGTTCATCCCGTGCTCCGCGAAGAAAGGTGAGTGCTGCTCATTTTAATCATTGTGGCAGTTCCAAACCTCTAAACTCTTCGCGCCTATGCGCGAAACTCTCCAGAAATCAGACGACGATAAAACTCTATTCTCAATGGAGAGAGAACAGTATTTAGAAGGGATTGGAACTGCCATATATAACTTCGACAACATTGAAATATCTTCAGGACCCACAACTGCGTCGAAGACAGCCTGGATATTCCACTTCAAGGCTTGGGAGTTTTGTAGAAATTTCGATCTAGTTTTCGTAATCGTTTCGCTTTTCGAATGTGTGAATTTGCTCAGTAATTGTACTCATCTTCGAATGTACATGTCCCATATTATGAATAAACTTTCAAAGTGGGACCTTTCAAAATGAATCTTCACGCAGATCAAACGGGAAATGGATTAAAAACGGTAAATCATTCTTATAACCATGTACTATGATCTGGATGATATATAAAGAGACTGGTGATGGAAAATTTTTCTCTGAATCAAATCACGGAATCGGTCTAACGAATTGAATCTGCGTAGAAGTGCCGGCAGATGCCCTATTATAATTGCAAGATTCTATGGTTGAGGTGAATAAATATTTTTTCCGCTGGATCCACCCCAGCAGTTTTGTGATTGAAAGCATCTCTCCCATCCGCTCATATCTGTACTTATTCTCCTTAGTTGGAATAGAGATGGGGAGGAATTGATCAGTGGCTCCGATACTGAAATTATTCCGAAGGTGAGTGAACAGCCTCGCAGTCTCCGTAAAACACGTGCACAACGCTATCATCTTTCTGCGCTGTTAGAGGAATGCGGTGGGTGGAAAAGCAACAAAAACTGCCTCAGCTCGCCTTCTATTCCTGTCAAAGTGTAAATGTGAAGAAGAAGAAGAGGGAGTGGAATGATATCTGACTTGGGCCCTAAAGCGAACAAAAAGTTTGCCTCACAATCAGCTTGCACACTCGCTCGAGGAGAGTGTACGTGAGGAGAAGGAGGAGGGGGGTGGGAGGAGGACAGGCTCAGTACACAAAATCGACTAGATCCTTCGCCTCCTCGCCCACAGAAAACGTGTAGGAGCAGAAGTGGCCGAGGGAGTAGAACAATGCCATGGCGCAGACTGCTAGACTAAAGCGAATCCACAGGGTCTAGTGTAACCGATAGGGGTGGAGGGTGGAGAGAGCGAGAGACTCGAAATGAACCCTTCTCATTCTTCACATCTGTCTCCGCTGGGAGTCTACGTAACTACCCTATCATAGCGCATGTCTTCCCTTCGCGTTTTATTTCTATTTGCCATCGCCTTTTTGTAGGAGGAATCCTACACATTCCGCAATCAACGACTACAGCAAATTACACAGCAAGTCAAAGTAAAAGGTACATTGTAATATCCTGCGATAAATACTACATTCATATTTCAGAGGTGGATAATCAAAATCAACGACAGCAAGAACATTTTGTATTGCGATGGGCAGGCTGCGATACTAAATATCCTCGAATAAGGATAATGAAGTTAGTGCGTTCTTTCTAAAAAAATTACGTGGAAGAAATTAATGCTCCATAGATTTAAAAGGATCATTGCAGAAAAGACGCGAAGGCATCACTGAAGCGAATGCCGATCTCGTGAAGCCGTCTGAGGAATTTCAACAGAACGCGAAGAAACAGGCGTAGGTACCCTTCTAATATCTAACACGATCAGGCTGTGAGCCAAGATTTAATGCTTGAAAAAATCACAATATCCGAAGAGCTAATTCTTTTTGTTGTGTACAACAACGATAGTGCGGAAATTGTTATCCCGAACACTTCTCTTCCTTTCGAATTTCTGTAGTTTCATGGGCGGAGCTCTGTATCCAACCTTTTCTCTTGCAAAAACTACATATAAGCAACGTAGATGTAATGCAATAGTTAAAGAAAGATCATTCAACTATTTTACACCTAATAGGTTCGCCCGTAGATATCTTTTTGCAGGTCTGCGCAGTACGTGATGAACTACATCAAGGAGGACTTCGGGTTTGCCGGTCTACGTGCACAGTAAGGAAGGATAGCTCTCTGTAAAAACGAGGAAGCATTTTAACTGCTATAAAAGAAACATTTCAGAGTCGCTTCAACAATGACGACCAGGTCCAGGATCTGCCAAGATCAACCTTTGGAAATGTGTTAGAATATTTTAGTATCCTATTTCTTATTATTTATATTTATTTTGTTTTCAACTTTTAATTTATTCGTTTACTGTCATTGTTTTCATTTTAATCTTCCGTTTTCCATTATGAAAAGGGTGTTTCAACATAGTGCTGCAAACGTCAATATTTTTATTCGAAGTTGACTCAGAACATGAACAGAACTGGAGGATGCAACGTTTGTCGCATGAGCACAATGTTGTAAAGGATTTTCTCTGGTTCAATAAGAACCAGGGAATGGATACATAGTTCTGGAATAACGCTTTACAGTGACCACAGCGAAACCATCCAAAGGCTTCATGGTAATCGCTCAAATATCACCAACCCTCTAAGAAACAGTGGAACGGCTAGGTGTAATTGCAAGTGCCTGTGTTGCTGACGGGACGAATGGTAATATTTTATTCGGTTTGGAACTTCGCCAAAATGTCTTCCCTCGTCTTGCATTCATTCGAACTATGCATACCTCGCTTAGAGATATGGAGGAAACAGAAGGGGCAATTTAGTGGGATGTTATGCAAAAAGCATGCCGTCATCTTTATCGCCCACATGGAGTGTAAAGGAAGCCGAGGACACTACAGCAAACAAAACGACAGCTTCCATCCTCTTGCCCCTGCCTCAAGCGCTTGCCGCGTCCTGGAGGGTGTAAACGATGAGGAGGAGGACGGGTTGAGAAAAGGAGGAGGGAGTGGAAGAATGCCTGGACTCAGGCTGCAAGAACTTGGTGAGCAAAAGCGATTGCCCACCGATCGAACTAGAATTGTAAAGATGAAGGGATGGAGGAGAGAGTGGAGGAGTACTGACGCAGGGCTCTAAAGTGATCCAGATCCTCAAGGTTCAAGTGTAACCTGGTGGGAGAGTGGAGGGTGGAGACAGCGAAACAATCGGGATGAACTCCTCTCACTCTCCACAGCTGTCTCCGTTGGGACTCTCCGTAGCTTGATGATCATAGCACATCTCATTCTCGCGGATCTTGTATTTCTTTTCTTGTTACACTGTTTATATGAGTATTTGTCACATCCTTTCAGAAGCACGTGGGCATCTACGATGTGAATGTTAACTTCCCTGCTGTATTGGGCAGGGATGCTAAATAAAAATAAGAGACAACTTTTAGAACAATTGTAGCTCATGTAGTGGTTAGAGAAATATTGATTTGGGGAAAATGGTGCTCAATGCAGGAAGCCTAAAGAGGCGACATCGCGGCATCCAAACAATTCTTTGAAAAGCAGGTCGAAGACGTTCAGGGAGAGCACCACAAAGTGCCGATCGGTAAACCACTTGCATAAAATTTGACTAAACAGCGATATGTTATCGGCGAACCAAAGTTGTCTAATTTCTCTACCCAGACGAATAACTTTAATTCCATTGTCTCTAGCCAGCCCAAAGGCACAGAGAAACCCCGTTTTCTATGGGGAGGAAACAGTTCGGACGGAGTTCGATTTTAGACACGTTTGGTTCACCGATAATACGGCCTCCAATGGAAACAAAATAGCTTTTTAGATATATTAGGAACGAAAGTTATGGCTTCTTCTTTTTCAGCCCATGTCGTGGTCTTCTTCGAGAGGTTCTTAGATGCCATGCTCTACACGGTTAGTGAGGGCCTCTATTGTCGGTAGATATATCGATTCGCATAATACGCTCTTATCAAGTTTTAGATCTGTGCAATTTTCGATGGGATCATTTGTTGTGGCCGGTGTTTGTGGTAGAGTAATGAATGCATCCGTTTTCAACTAATTCAAATATAAGTTCTCAGGCTCCAAGCAAAACCGGCCTGACCGGCCAGGAGCTTCCAAGATCAACACCATGAAAAAGTGTTATAAACTTTATGTAGTTTCTCATAACTGCCTTTGTCTTCAACTGCATTTTTTTTATTTTTCCTCCTTGTATAGAATTTCATTAAATCATTTGTAAAGGATAAAGATGTACAGTAGGTGATCATTTAAATACGACATCGACGCATGATCAAAACGGGAAAGCTTGGAACTATTATTGCAGTCGCGGTATTGCCTTGGGGGGACGAGTTCTGCATGGTTCGTTCGTGAATACTCCTGTGGAATCCTCAACTTGTCTCTTGGATCAGTCAGTGGCATTCGGCCTTGCCTTCGATGACGACAATTTGAGTATTATGGCAGTTCCAAACCCTTCTAAATTCGCGTTCCAGTCGAACTGTTCCCTCTCCATCAAAAATAGAGTTCTCTCAACGTCTGACTGCTGGGGAGAGATTCGAGCCAAGGTCCAAAGTGAAGAGGGCTTCTCCCCTACCTCCTTCTCCTCATTGTCCCTTTCTTTCCAATGCTTCCCTCTCTTCTTTCCTCTTCTCCCTCACCTCCCTCCCCCCTCCTCAGACCTCTCCTCCCCTCCTTCTCCTTCTGCCCTTCCTCTGCTCCCCCGTCTCCTCCTCCACCATCCCTACCTCTCTCATCTCACCATGTTCCCTTTCTTTCCCGTTCTCCCCTCTCGTTATCCCTCTATACACACAAATTAGTATAGATGTCAAAAGAGGCATTGCAACTGACGATCAATAAGCCTGTCTGGTTTTTCTACTTATCGATTTGTCTAGGAAAATGCTGGATGTCCAAATCCATTTCGAAAATCGAAAAAACTATCCAAATTATAAATAAGTTGTTGATATTGTTTCGTGTTCTAAAGAAAGCCATTTCAAGAACAAATTTATCGCACTCATTACATTCAGACGGCCCTAGGCGGAGTGGAAGGGGACGACATAAATCGAGTCGCCGTTCTCGAGTCCGAGGGAAGAGGGCGTGTCCGAGGCCTGGATGATCCTGGAGGAGCGGAGGCGCATCCTCAGCTCGGTGCGCACTTCCGAGTAGCCGAAGGGCCTCAAGTAGTTGGCCAGGTACTCGAAGACGTTCGCAAAGGGCTCGTGGATCCCGATCAGGAAAGCCGTCTGATCAAAGTTCTGAAACGAAAAAGGGAATGTTGTGTCTTATTGTTAGTTACCGTATGTTTGAAATAATGAAAGTAAGAAAAGATTGAGGATTGAAAATGTGATAAAAATATGCTCACGTCAGAAATGACGAGGTGGAGCAGCAGCGATTCTCCATCGGTACCGAAGCGAAGACCAGACTCAGCCATTTCTAAAATTATTTTTTTTAAATTTAATACTGATAGGTTTCAACAATTATGAATCGATAAGTCGGTAAAAAAATGGAAAAGATAGTGAGCTAGACATTGCAAATGACAATCGATAATCTTGTCTGGTTTTTCAACTCATCGATTTGTCTAGTCTAGAAAATTCATGATGACGAGATCAATTTCGATAGCCTAACTGAACTAAATTTTGCAGTATCTAAATCGTACAACGGCTAGAAAGGTCCCTTCATTATTAACGTTCACACTTGTTGAGTAACAATAAAGTATCTAAATCGTACAACGGCTAGAAAGGTCCCTTCATTATTAACGTTCACACTTGTTGAGTAACAATAATTTTCTTCTGAACGTTCAAGCTATAAAAATCACACCTCAAAGGAAGACGAGAAGAGGAAGGGAAGAGAGCAGTCGATGAGACTCCTTGTAGACAAGACTGATCTGGCGGAGACTGAGACAGCCTCATCGAGACATGTAAAAGAGATGGATGGTAATCATTACAAGTGATTCAAATTGGCAATGTCAATTGATTCCATTGAAATGAGTGAGGAGTCCTTCCGATCGTGGCAGGAGGGTATTATGGCAGTTCCAACCCCTTTTAAATTCGCGTTCAGTCCGAACTGTTCTCTCTCCATTGAAATTGAGTTCTCTCGTCGTCTGTCTGCAGGGGTAAATTTTGCACCAAGGTGCGAAGTGAAGAGAGATTCGGAACTGCAATAATATAAGGGCCGTGGAGGTAGAACGAAAATTGGTGGTCGCATGTGCTTCGCACACCTCTTTCTTCATATCACCATGAACCACTTCTCCCTCTTCCTCCGTTCCTTCTCCTTCTCCATTCCTTCCTCGTCGAGGGGGGAAGACTGAGAAGAGGAAAGTCCTTCCCCTGCTCATCGTCCTCTTCTTCCCCGTCGAGTTGAAGACGAGGAGAGAGAGGAGGGAGAATGGCAGGTGGAAGAGGAGAGGACTGAACTTCTTAGCATCATTCCTCTCTCCCTTTCCTCCCTCTCCTTCCACGATACTGAAAAGCAGAGAAGTGGCATAAAACCAATGATTGTTTCCAGCACCTGACGCGATGAGTTAATACCAAGATGTTTCGCGCAAAATAGCAACACATCAAAAACTAACTTATCGCTATCAATGCAAGGGCTGCGGATGGATTGGGAGGGGACGACGTAGATCGAGTCCTGCGTTGACAAGGTCGATCGAGAAGTTCTTGGCCCCTCCCCCTTCCCCCTCCTTCTTCGTCGAGGGGAAGGAGGGCCAAGAAAAGATGAGTAGGATGAGAAGAGGAGGATAACGACCAGAGGGAGAGGGATGAGGGGGGCAGGAATTGAACGCACAGTCTAATTTCCCGAGGGTTGGGGATGGTGCGGGAGGGGACGACTTGGATAGAGTCTCGGCTGACAACACGGTAGATCACCGAGCTATTGATTGGTGAAAAATCGAAATTTACAGAATGGGTCGAATCAAATCGAGTCATGGGGCGTGCTTCGTGTGGTCAGTCATTCCTGTGCGGTTGTGTTCACCTGCCTCGATGATTCCGCAAGCCGCACGAATTCTCGGAGATGATGACCGAGCAGAAGGCGCATCTTCGTTCTTCTCGGATCCTTCTTCCGATTCTTCTTTTCTCGCCTTACATTCTCCCCTCCTCGCTCTTCCAATCCATCTATTCTCACTTCAGCTTTCATTTCCTTTCCTACGACCTCTTTTCGTCCATCTATATCCTTTCTCCTTCCACCTTTTCGTCCAGTGAGCTTAACAAAACCCAGCTCACCTTGCAAGTGAAATCAAAGAGGAAAGAGATATAAATGTGATCTGTGTTGTTTCATAAGAAGGAATAGCATACGAAGGGTCATTTGCTTTATGAAAATTTTTCACATACTGATAATATAATATGAACCGGACTCTAGTCGATGTAGTGCATGGGGATGATGTATACACTGTCGCCATCCGAGAGGTGGAGAGACTGGGGAGAATCACTACGCTGGATGATTCTGGCTGAGCGTAATCGCATGCGGGGGTCGGTGCGCAGCTCCGAGTAGTCGGTGATGGCGTCGAGGAAGTCGAAGACGGCGTCGAAGCTCTGCGACATGCCGATGTAGAATCCCATGGATGCGTAATTCTGAAATTAATGAATTAAGTAACATGTATAATAAGTCGAGCTCACCGAAGTCATTACGAGGTCGAGGAGAAGGAACGATTCCCCGGTGTCGTTGCGCAAGTCCACGACGTCCTCCATCTTCAGTGATGTCTTAAATTTTCCATTAGTACTAAAGAAGCTAAACAGTTGCTATCCAACAAGAGCGCATTGAAAATAAACAAATATATGCGGAAACCAAACTTTCGAATTTAATTTTTGACTGTAGGACAGCCGCGACGCGTGACGGCCGCAACGCGTGCGGTTGGCGCGAACCATCTACACTGGAGCAGATTGATAACGCTGGAAATTTATATTTTCGCCAAAAATTAAAAAGTAGCTATTTAAATTTATTTTTTTTCAAAAGTGATTCGTGGATGGAAAGCGAGGCCTCCTCCTCTATCTCTTCCCTCCTCTTCCCTTTCAACCTATCCTTCTCCCCCCTTGTCCCCCACTCACTTTCCTCCCTTCTCCTTATCCCCTTCTTGCCGAGGAGGAGGAGGAGAAGATGGAGAAAGGGAAGGAGAGGATTCGAAGGAAAGGAAAAAAGGAGGAGAAGGAGGAGGAGCGGTATTTGCGTGATATTCCTCCTCCCCCTCTCCTCCCTCGTCGAGTGCGGATCAGCAGAAAGATGGGCTGGGGGAAATGAGAAGTAGGATAAAGAGGTGAGGACGCGGGAGGAGGGAGTGGAGAAGGGGCAGGAGGGAGGTGATACGAGGGCATTTCTCTCCTCCTCTTCTCCCTATCCCACGCATTCTTCTCCCTCCCGCTCTTCCCACAAACGATCGATATACATGTCTGGTTTTTAAACTCATCGATTTCTCTTATCTGGAAAATGTAGTGACGATGCCAATTTTGAAAGTCCAAACGGATTGGCCAAGTACAGAAGTCAATTCTCGATCGCGATATCTCCAAACAAAAGCCACATAAAGAACAAATTTATCACACAGTTCGTATTCAAACAGCCCGATTGTCGGGGATGGAGTGGGCAGGGACGACGTAGACGGAGTCGCCGTTCTCGAGTCCGAGGGAAGAGGGCGTGTCCGAGGCCTGGATGATCCTGGAGGAGCGGAGGCGCATCCTCAGCTCGGTGCGCACTTCCGAGAAGCCGAAGGGCCGTCGTCGGACAAAAAGTGGGCATTTCGACTATAATTGATTTTTTTGAGTTCCTGAAGGTTTTATGCATTCCGGGAAGAAAGATTCGTAGTCTCAAAA
>JACMIG010000822.1:0-26083 GCA_014805385.1 Levipalatum texanum
AAGAGAGTAGGCCGCTTGCGAACCAATGGATAAGAGAGTAGGCCTCTTGCTAGTCATTGGATAAGAGAATAGACCTCTTGCGAGCCTGTGGATAAGAGAATAGACCTCTTGCGAGCCTGTGGATAAGATAATAGACCTCTTACGAGCCTGTGGATAAGAGAATAGACCTCTTGCATGCCAGTGGATATGAGATTAGCCCGCTTGCGAACCTATGGATAGGAGACTATGCCTCTTGCGAGCCATTGGATATGAGACAAGACTTCTTATAAGCCAGTGGATAAGAGGTTTGACCGCTTGCGAACCTCTGGATAAAATGGATAAGATACTAGAGTACGCCTCTTGCTGGTCATTGGATAAGAGACAAGACCTCTTGCAAGCCAGTGGATATGAGATTAGACCGCTTGCGAACCTCTGGATAGGAGACTAGTCCTCTTGCGAGTCATTGGATAAGAGACAAGACTTCTTGCAAGCCAGTGGATAAGAGGTTTGACCGCTTGCGAACCTCTGGATAAAATGGATAAGATACTAGAGTACGCCTCTTGCTAGTCATTGGATAATAGTCAAGACCTCTTGCAAGCCAGTGGATAAGAGATTAGACCGCTTGCGAACCTATGGATAAGAGACTAGGCCTCTTGTGAGTCATTGGATAAGAGACAAGACTTCTTGCAAGCCAGTGGATAAGAGATTAGACCGCTTGCGAACCTTTGGATACCCATTATCTTTTCATGACACGGAACCTGAACAATGTTCTCACACATTATTACAAGTCAAATATCGATGTACGCAAAACCGTATTGAGTGAGAACCCGGTAAAGATGTTTAGCACACAAAACAGATATTGGGATTCGTTTTGCTTGCTTAACTGCAATCGATCGCTATGACCGTAGTGTGTTGTCAATTTGCTTTGCTTGCATGTTCCTTCCCTTGTCTCCTGTATCCCCACCCTCATCTGATTTGTCGGTGGCCGGGGTACTTTGAGGTGAGCGGACTTTATCGTGACCACACTGCTGACGCAAGTCCTCATTCTCTATCTTGGGTTCTTGGAAGTAATATCGAGAGTCGTTGAATGTCGACCAACTTACAAATTTGTCGCTTCTTACTGTAAACGTTGATCTTATTAAACGGAGTTGTGCTAGAAAAATAATCAGTGCGTATCAAAGTTTGCTGCTTATCATCTGCTTCCATTCAGAATAGAAAATCATTTCGAAAATAAGCGGGAACATAGTGAATATGCAGGCAGACTCCGTCGATATCATTATTAGTCCACTGTAATCGAAATTCCTAAGTGATCGTTTGAATTATTCACCTGGTATGTGTTCGAGAGTTGCGGAAGATCATGCGAAGAATGAGAACGGGAATAAGGATGAGATTAAGCTGATAGAGTGACTCTCTGCCAAGTTTTAATAGAACTCACAATTTCGAATGAAGCTTGCGGATTGACTGAGGCGTCAATGTTGAGTAAAATGAAGGCCCACGAGATGAAAAAGGTGAAAGTAAGTATTCTCTGAAAGCGTTCCTCGCGTGCTAAAGGACGATGGAATAATATGAATACGAATGGGAGTAAACCAGGGATGCAGCTGCCATGCCTGGCAGCTCCGATCAGAAGTTGTGCAGCAACCAATGTGAACCACTTCAAGCACATCATATCTCTGGGCTGAAAACAACAAATCATCATATAACAGAGCGAACTCCCAGCACGTGCCTTCGATGAAACTTTTCGCCGGCGTTCAATGAACAGATCGGCAATGGCGATGGCTGCCCATGAGATTGCACTCTCGAAACTCGACTCCCATTTAATGGAAGACCGGATTGCTTTGTTCGTCTGAAGGGTCGACCTATACTCGATCTGTTCGTTAGCCCTACCGTGTAAATCACAATGATCGCTGCGAGAATGTTGAAGGTGTGCGAGAATATGTAATAGACGAGATATGCGGCGACATCGTCATCGAAATTATCCATGTCTATGAAAAGGTTTGATTTCGAGCGAAATTGACAACTGACCGATGGGAATTCCTTTCATTCCGTGTCGAAGGAGCAGATCCAAACGCAATCCGAAAGTAAGGTTCCACCCCTATAGACAAATGACAATGTCTGTCTGTACGTCCTTCGGGCACTTGAGTGCCCGGGACCTTGACAGGCCCCCCCTCCCCCGCTAAGTTGACGCCGGGAAGACGATTCCGCATATTCCCCCGTCCGTAAATACCGTAAAATGCAACTTTATGGAACCAGATTTTACGGAATCGGTCGATCATGACCAAATTTGGACTAAAATTTTTTATCGTGTTTTGACATGTTTGAACACGTCAAAACACGTAAGAAATGTTTTAGTTTCCAAACCAAAAGTGCTCCAATCGCTCCCAAACTTCACAGAAACGCGTGATGCCTACTTTTAGTAGGCCCACACGCGTTTCGTAATGCATGAGGCCATTTTTACGCAACTGGCGTGCGAAGCGCGCCCATTGCGTTAAAAAGCGTAACTCACGCTGGTTCTGCAATCCGGGTTCTGCTATTACCATATCATTGTTGTCAAATTTTGTATGCAATGTTCCATTCCGATCTAAAGAACATCCAGCTAGAATAGAATATTATTTTAGACTCACCTATTGAATTCAAAAGGTACTGGGTTCCGTTCAGTGCGTGAACGATGATGTGTTCAGAAGTTCCAAAACAACAGTTGGCTGGAGCAAATCATTTTGTAATTAAAATAAATATATGCACAAAAATAATGGTATCTTACCGAGAATTACAAAGACGTTCAGAATTTGAGCCCCAGCATCGCCAACAAGTAAGATAACATGCAGCACCATTGCATATGCATATCTCGTCGACAAGTCGAAGTGAAGAAGCCCATGAGCTGATTGCGAGGAACAATCTCAATTGGAGCGCATTTCACTTACTGGATCCGGTAATGCAGCACAATAATGCACAGACAACCATAGAAGATTGGATGATCGTAAACACTGGAAGGAATTCCCACAGCATAGGTGCGATGAAGATGCAGAGCAAGAACTGCTTCCACCTATTTATTGCTCTCATCGACTCGCTGTCTGTTGCTGAGAAGAGAATATTTTGTGTGAGAACTTCAAAACGTGGAACAGATGTTACCAGGTCGCTCGGTGATTGGTTGTGGGTCGCCCGGAACTCGAGGAGGTCGGCGAGAGCAGAACCACTGCTCGTCCAAGGCGGGAAAGAGAGCCATTCTCGGCAATCACTGGAAACAATGATCAATTGCTGCTGACAGATCAATAGAAGCAGCAACTTTCCCTTAAAGTGCATAGACCCCCAAGAGAGAGAGGAGGCAATGCTGCAGGTAAAAGTACTGACGGTGTTCCAATGGTTTCTAAATGGTCGGTCCGATCGCTCACTTCCGCATCAAAACTTCAGCTCTAGAGCGGTCTATAATATGGCTTCAGTCTTTTGAGCATTCACTAGTATGTATGGTTAACACGAATTTCATCTACAAAATAAAGATGGGAAATGATATATTTGAGGCGGAAGTATTGCGAACGGAACTATAACTTAGAAAGTCTTGGAACACGGATAATATATACACCTTTTGGCCTTTGAGAAATGCAGTCAATTGGTGACGGGATATATTGTCTGCCTGTTGCAATCCTTTCTTATACGGCCTCACCAGTCTCTAATCTTTCCACCATCGATCGCATTCTCAGCCGATTTGGTCACGTAGCTGTCTGTGCTTCGTTCTGATTGTGAGTATACCCTGTATCGTTAATGACGCGGACAATGAAATAATAGCCAATTTCGCTTGGCTAATTGCGATCGATCATCAAATCTGTGACGCAGTTAAAACAGCGCACGAAGGATGCTCTAGCTGTTCAATTCGCTGTGGCTGCAGATTCCTTCACCTCTCGTTTCCTCCATCCTTATCTCATTTGGCAGTGGCCGGGGTACTATGAAGTGAGCGCCCTTTATCATGAAGAACGATACTGAGGCAAGATGAGACAACGGTCGATGAAAACAGAACGACTCCAGCTCATTGAAATGAGCCATGTCGTTAAAGGGTCCCTGCCACGATGGTCTGGAGTGAGCATTCTGAGCATGAGGATGGGTTCGGACCGACTGTGGATGACGCAAAAACATAACGAAAAGTTCAGAAAAAATTCTGAAGCTTTAAACCGAATTCGAAAATCTGAAATTTGAACCCCTGAATTTCAGGGAATCGACACAACTGTGTTTCCCAGGAACAAATTCGTACATAATTGTGTCGTCCGTTAAATAGTCGTACACTTTTGTGTTACGGTTGCAGGCGAATGAATACACAATTGTGTCATTTCCCTTAAATTCAGGAATCGTGCAAAATTCAAACGATATTTTCAAAACTGTCTTCCTGACGGGACCATTTAAAGTTCTGACCCTAAGAGGACTTCAATATTTCTTTCAAAAAATACTGATGAACACCCCTACTTTTAAAACGGTCATAAATGAAGTCACGAATAAAGGGAACGAAAACGGCTTCCATCGCCAGTGGAACGAGGATCGCGTAAGCCGCTGCACCAAATATGATCGAGAAGAAGACACTGAAAGAGGCATTTCATTGGGACTCATTCACTTGTTCACCTATACTTGTGATCGTGACTTGAGAATACTGCAAAAGCAGCCAACACGTATCCCCCGCTAAGAACCTGAAACGGATTCCATTAATTCGTATACCATTAACATCTCACCTGTATTTGTCCTCCGAGATTGCTTGGGAGGTTTTCTATGCTGATAGCAACTGCATAATACGAGACACCGTAGACAACAACCATCCGCCCTTCGATTCCGAATTCTACGAAACAAAATGGAAAATGTTGTTCAGAGCTCACTCTGAAGATCATCAGCAGTAAAGAAGGTATACACAGCAAGGTAGCAAGCGAAGTTGAAAAACAGAACTTCTAAGAACTGGTAATTATCGTCCTGAAGACCGGAGATACAAGCTACTTCTTCTCTTTAGGAAGATAACCTGAATCATGTTGTGTCGAGATATAATCATAAAGCCGCGGGTGATGGTCAATGAAGACCAGACCAGCCCTATGTTGAGGCACGGTTTCCATGTCATGGACTTGTATACAATCGCCGCAATCTAGGGAAGTCCAAACATTGGCATGTCACCACTTTTGCAAACCGAAATAAGGATTGCGAAGTTCGTCGCAATCGTGAAGGTCTGGCCGACAGCGATGGAAGTTAGATAGTCCGGTAGAAGATCGACGTCGCTGCTCTTTATCCCTGCATCAATTCGTAACATATGAGCCCCTCAAACGATACCTTGTTTATCGTTGAAGTTGTCGAGCCGAATTAGAAGAAGATCACTTGTTGCTTTCAACTCGGCAACTGTTATTTCCTGAATTGCGTACGAGTTCTCGAGTTATCCCTTCTCCAACTTCGCGATATCCCCCCGTTACTGCAAAGACAACGAACGGGACGAGGCCTCTGCTGTACATGGCTGCAACATGGATTGAGCTGATGCATAGATTCTGAGACGCACCGGCAAAACATTTAGCAAAGTGAGTGGCCTTGGAGAGAGTGTCCATCGCCAGGAAGAACACTTGCAAAATAATTACTAGTGCCGTGTAGCTGGATAATTTGAAATTGACAAGGCCAATAAGGAATTCTGATTGAAAGGCTGAAAAGTCCGTCAACAGGATAAATGAATTCTGCTGACCACAGACGATGACGAAGAAGAAAATGACAGGCGCGAAGGAGATGTATGAGAAGGGGTAGAAGAGAAGGGCCGTAGTGGCGCAGAGTATTGCCAGTGTTATTATGGCTTGGTGTGCTTCTTCCGTTGTAGATGGACGTTCCCAAAAGGGCAGAGGAGGACGAGAGTCATCAATGTTGATCTTGCGGGCAGCGAACCACGCATTGGCCATAGTGGACGGGCGAGATCTGAAGTACTACGGTTACGAAATACGAGAGGAGTTATGAATGTATGAGAGCACTCGCCCTTCTGATTGCTTTTCCGTGAACGATTCGTTGTGTGCAGTCCATCCGTAAAAGTCACTGCCTTTCGAGAGGTCCGAGGCGTCTCTGCCCCTCTTATCTGTGTTAGTTGGCTGAGAGACCGACCGCTTTGGGGGAATTGTGTATTATCAGGAACAAAGTGGTGAGGGGAACGCAAGGGCCACTGCACTCTACGATAGTTGGAATTCTGAGCTGTTGAGAGCTGTATTTGTATGAATAAGCAGAACTGTCACGTTCTTTCAATCACACCATTCTGAAACGGATCATAAACTATCGTCATGGTATGATCGAACCCACAACCTGGTTTCGAAGGATATTTAGACCTTATGCTTTCATTTTGCACATGGATCATCAATGTGAGTCAAGTGACCGACCACTCCGAATTGCTCGTGGTATGGGCGCTCGATCGACTGCAATCCCCTCTCGAACACTGATTTGATTAGCGTTCTTTCCTCTCCGTCGAAGTGGAAGAATCGTTCTGAACGAAGTCTGAGTAATGGGTCGGGTGCTGTTCTCTGCCTCGGCAGAAGGGCGTCGACTTTCCACTCAGATTATCTACGATGCACCGCTATTCCATTAAACTGGCCGTTACTTAAATTCATTCGTGGTCCGCGGTGTTCGATGTCGGATCGAAAAGAGGTCGAGGGGATCATTTTACGAGCACTGCGCTATGCGAACCCCTTCTGGTTGGTTGCGATTTGCCATTTAAAGCTAGCATCCTTTCCAACTTCGATTTGCCTTCATTTTGTCCGCTTGTATTCCAACTAGAGGTAGACGGTGTTCAGGAACTGTGATCTGGGTGTTCCCATCTGAGTTGCGCAACGATGAGTGTACAAGGGAATGATAATCATTTCCGCCTATCAAAGGTTGCGCTGTGGGAAAGTAACCGGCCATAAAAACTGGAAATTATTGCAACCATCCTGCGGGGAGAGGGAGGCGGCGGAAGCTCGTGCGTTTCTCACCGCATTCCACGGCGCTGTTCGCCCTATCACAAGGGAGGCACACGGCTGCCCGCCGCCCCCGCATTTTCCCTCTACCTAGGTTTTCTTTCTTGCCACATAGCTGACTTTCGAAAAGGTTGCGATTTCGTTCTCCATTGAACATCCATTGCCTCTTCTCTTTCATTAGAAGCATATCCTCTTTCCATCAAACCAATGCACTGCGACCTGACCGGAAGTTATTCGACTTTTTCACTTCCTCTTTCTCTTCGTTGTGATGGTTGTTTCCCTCATGTGTCTGAGATCGGAACGAGTGTTGATGAGCGATGATGTTAATCAGAAGTGAAAACGTCGATAAGGCGAGGATCCACCAGAGGGGCGCGACTGAACATACCGACAACCTTGTTCCCCTGTCACCTTTCCACGTTGACCCAATCCTCTTTGAGTGGATGTACCTACAGGGCCGAAGGATGACAACCGATGTCAGTCTGCCCGCCCTCTCACGCTCGTCGCCCACCAAGGCAGGATTAGGCAACGCGTTGAGGGTACGACTATTTGAGTTGCTTCAAAATGTAGTCGGGTTTACAGGCGAGCATCCGTCGATTGAGCACAATCAGTCTGAACCGAAGAAAGAAACCAGAGGATATTCTAGAGAGCTCGGATTCAGGTGTGACAGTTCAGCAGTAATAGTGCAATAGTAGGGTTGAATCGTAGGCATCGGCGATGCATCTCCGGAGAAGCCAAAGGAACTGCGGCGAGTTCGCTTCAGCCTTCGGTCCCGAGCTGGAGATCTCTCAACCTCCAGCACACCGTCGTCTTCTTCCAGCGATCAATCATCCCAGAAGGCATGTATCGAAAAATAGAGCGAAAAATAGAGTCCAACGGCGCTCGAATCATAAGACTAATGGAATCGAAACAGAAAGATCAAACGAACAATCTAGCTGATCTAACCGAAATTGTACCTTTTGAACGAATTCTTTGTGAGAGGAGATCATCTGAACCATTCATCTCATCTGACAAAACTCCTTACTGTAAGTGATGCTTTCAGTACTAGAAAAGAGGTTACAAAAAGACATCTTGCAGGAACAGAAGCCGGAAAAGTCCGAATTCGTTGTCAAGCGTATGACTTCCAAGCACACTGCTCATCCAACGACTTCGTCATTGAGACGGGAGGGATCTGTCCGCATGGGGACGGAGTTCCGGCGGTCGCCCTTCGCATCACTCCCGTCGCCTGCACCAATGGTCAGACATTTTTGTATGTGCACATCGCAGAGAACCTTGTATTCATTGTCGCGAATTTTTAAAGGAACGAAACCCTGACCATATCTAGTCCAAACAGCGAACAGATCTTTAGCGAATGCCGCATTCCACTCTCTACCCTTCCCATTCCACCCTTGCGGCAGCTTCATCTCCCACTCTCATATTAGTGAGGATTGTCTGACGTAGCAACCTTGCGGCCAACTATAGTGCGCGCAGCCAAGTAGCAGACAATCCTTGAGACATGGCCAAAAGACCAGGTCTCGTTGACTTCTTCATCATCACACCAACTGAAGTTGCACTCATCGTCCAAAAGCACGCCGTAGTTACTTCCTCATCCAGTGTATTTCTGTCATCGTGGCTCCTTTACCTGCTGGTCGACACCGTTCGTCTCTTTCCTCTCCGCGCTCTTCTCTCCCCTTCACCTAAACCGAAGTGTTCCTCTTCGACTCCTCCCCCTCTCTTTCTCTCTCGGCATTTCCCCGAGTGATCTGCTGCCACATGGCCGAACTCGACATGGAAGACGAGTATGAGCCCCTGCCCAACGAAGACTCGGAGTCACCCAAACACATCCGCTTCATTGTTGGCGCTGACGACTCAGATGAGGACGTTTGGATCGAGGGGAACAATCCTCTTCTTCAAATCCGCCATTCGGAAGGCAACGGTCTTATGGTCGGAATGCGCAGGAATAAACGGTTTGATTCTTGAATTGAAGATTTACAACCTATAATTTAGTGCGTGAGACCTAAACCTTATGTTAGCCGCTGTTTGAGCGTAGAGTCACCGTGCTTACCACAGGTGAACACCCGATGAGCTGCACCTGTTTTGATTGAAAGCAACTCCCAGGAGGGTGGTAGTGAGCAGACTCAAGTGGCTGTGCTAAGCAGTGTTCATAAGACACGTGGTAAACAATAATATTATTAGCGGATTTCGTTGTATAATCAAATCCTCCCCCCATCTACTCATGTTCTGTGAGCGTGTTGTGACTATATCCATCTTTGAGAAAGGATGTTTCAGAGGAAAGAACAGTGATCGAACAGACGAGTCGTAGCCAGACATTATTCCCACATTACAGGGCGGACTGGGTCCATGCTCCCTCGCCGCCAACGACGACCACCTCGCCACCCACGATCCCCGGTACCTCGAGGCCCACTGCTCTCCCTCCCCCCTCCACCCCCTCCACGACGTACGTCTCGGCTCCCCGCCCGACACTTCCCCCCTTCACTCATTTGAACATCGACGGAGGTCAGTTCGCAGTTGCCAGTGGCTTCCCTCCACTAACACTGCGAACTAGCAACGGCCTGTTACAATACTAATCCAACTAATATCACGCTATCGCTTCCAAGATTTGTCGCTGACATAAAGACGCTGAGAATTATAGATACCAGCAAGCCCTCGGCGTTCAGAAGCACTGCGTCAGAAGTCTGTTCTGTCCACTGCAGGTATGCGGTGCCAGGAAAAGCAATGTCAAACATTTTGTTACAGGCTGCCAACGTCGAACTCGAGGTGCTCCCAAATAGCAATCGAGCCTTCGTCGTCAGAGTGAGAACACCTCCAATGGTATACAATACCTCCTCAGGTCACTGCTCCCAATGGAGAAGTCAGTGAGCCTAACATCTGCCACCCAGATAATGCCGGCGTTCACATCCGCCCTGCCAAGGTTAGTTAACCTGGAGAATATTCCAGAGTGCAAAGTTATTTCCAACGGGAGATGAACATTCCTTTCTTTCGTTTGGGAGTGCTGCCTCCCTGTACTCTTTTTGCTGCTGGGCGAACGCCGGACTTTAATCGTACGAGAGTGGAAATGTCAGCCAAAACCATCTAAATCGGGTGATTGATGGAATACCGAAGCAGAATCAACAGGCGGACGGACCAGTGAGACAGTGCTAAAAGACAAGATTACGGTAACCAATTCCTCAAAAAACTATCACGAAAGTTTAAGCGGGTAAACATATCTCGAAACTGGAAAGAGTTGAGTGAGTGCAGTTCGTTTTGGAACGAAGAAATGAACAGCACAGTAAGAGTAGCTCATGTTTGAGGTCGGATGCGGCCACGGAGACTGGCGGATCGAAGTTTATCGGATGGTGAATACGGGTTTCAAGATGGTCCGAGTCACGATTGTAAGTCCAGCTTTTTCCATCAGCAAAGTTTCCCTGGTTGCAGCTTCATCTCCATGGACTCGGCCTCGTTGTTCTTCGACTGACTCTTCACGGCCATGTGGAGGTACAGGAATCGCTCTGGCTGACAACGGTTGACTAAAGCTCCCATTTATAAGCACTCTCCTACTCTGTGGCACCACTGCCATTCTGTTTCCTCCGCTCCCTCATTTGTTTACAGCGAAAATGTTCGCTCATTAAATAATAATATGTATATGCAATATTTTCACTCAATATGCAGGAGATCACCGTGTTGATCATCTTCCTTGAAACTTTTAAATTCCATAAGTTTTGCCCATTTGCCGCGGTAGCTCATCTAGTCATTCAAGTCTCTTGTTCGGGAACTTACCAAATTGTGTTTTCTGCTCGAACTCCGTTGACGAATAAGCCGTCTATGAACACATCGCACCTTCTTATTCTGAGTCGAAATGGTCATCGCAATTTTAAATACACACCAAATAGTGTAACTGAACACGTTCCGTTTTCGTTCTCAGCCCCATTTTCGCCGATTTTCGCCTAAATAGTGCTGTAGTTTGAGCCGAATATTGCTACTACTGTAGTATACCATATTATTCCACAACGTTTGTGCCTAAGCTACCATTGTATTTCAGTTGAAATTTGCAAGAATGAAGTATTTTTCTTGTATCGTTTAAAGGAGAGGATTCGCAATCGAAACTATCCGCCGTCGGTGCGGATCAAAAGAAACTGTCGAGGAATGCCAATAATTGTATTCACTTGAAATTTGGCGGAAGGACATAATGTGGAAAATTGTATTCGGACTAACGATTGGACAACTAATGTCGATGGTTGGATTCAACGGCTATTTTGCATTGGGCAAGATCTTGGGTAGGCAGAATTATTAGGAACACACGTATAATCAGAAGTGACTGGTGTCATTAATAGTATCATCTAGGCTACTGGCCTGCCGCTTGAGTTCGGGGCGGCGGGGGCGGTGTTCCATCTGGCAGTACTGAAGGATCCCTCCCTGCAGACCCTCCGCCGACGAATTCGCCGACGAGCCTCCCCGCCCCGAGGAGCTCATCGAGTAACGGGAGGTACTGAAGGAGAGACAATGAGGGATCATCACCGGGAGATCCTCACCTATCCAGAGGCGACGGCATGTACCCCAGATTTGTTCGACCGTTGACAGGGTAGATTGAGACGGACTCGTCCCCTTGGGTGTACTTGAGGGTGACATGAGGGGCGAAGTTGAATCGAGTCGCATCGCCTCGGGCGTAGAACGGCGATCGAGGAGACTTGGGGAGGTTCATGTATCCCCTGGAAAGAGGGAGTGCCATCTTGTCCTGGCTAGTTGATGGCACCTGGTTTCAGCTTCGGGGTTCGATGGCAACGTCTCGTCCAGCAGAGTCACCGTCGCCCCGAGCTCCCCTGCAACAGTCGTCTATTTCGTTTGCTCTAGAGCCCTTTGAGGTCTAGAATACCGGCTGCTTTTAGCAAGCAAACTCTCCGACTTTCATTAAATGATGGAATTGAATTCCGAGATAAAAGGTTCTGTAATGCGGTCACATTATCGACCACGCCCAGTAACGTGGCGGTGGAACGCAAAACTCATTAACTTTCCATGTGATCGTTTCGCATTTTACGACTTGCCGTTCAAATGGAATGAGAGAATCATTTCCTGCTAGAGATATTGCACAGAACCGGTGTTCAAAGAAATTGATTTAGAAATTTGCGAACCTAAAAAAGGACTGGTTCCATCGTGGTCAGTAGCCGATGGTGATCCGATGGCGGAATCGGGTCCTTCCGCCTTGGGGAGAAGCAGAGTCGTCTCAAGGTAGCTCTCCAGATCAGTACTGCTGGTAAAAGGTTTTCAATGACAAGCAAAAATAAAGAACCTCGAGCTCCGTTCGATTGGTTGGAGGGGCGGCGGTGGGGGCGACCGCATTCGCGTGATCAATATTTGGCTCGCTTCCGGATCCTTCTCGATGTCCTCGGAAGAGGATACCGTCTGGACGATTAGTTTATTATGGCCCTCATAATGATTATGCCTTATGAGGTGGTGGATAGGGCGGAGGAGGAAGAGGACGGGATCCGTCGTAGCCCATCCCCGGGGGCAACCACTCCGCACACCGATCCAACTGCCACGTGTCCGTGTCGTCGTCGCAGATGGCGTGCTTCGCCTTCTGCAAGGGAACTCCGTTAGTGGACTAGACCATAGTCCTCACCTCATCAGGGAGCAAAACAGGGGCGCTGAGTGGCCGAATATTAGAACCGTCCTTCTTGAGGATGCCTCCCTTGTCGTCGCCGTCCCCGTTGCCGTGGTCGCCTCCGCCGCCCCCTCCTTCTCCTCCTCCACCCGGGGGTCCTTCACGGGTTGTATCACAGGAAGTCGACATTGGGCTCACCTCTTCCATTGTGGCCGCCGCCCCCTTTCTGCCCTCCATCTGTTCCCGAGGACGTCGAACTGTCGTTGAAGTCTCCCGAACTGCGCGTGATCGTGTGCTCGGCCTGCAAGTGTACGACATACTGGTCAGACGATGGCTCAATACATCGATGGCGATCTCGTGCTTGAGGGACTCGGCTAGCATCCACTCGAGGAAGTCTGCGATCATATCGAAGCTCGGCCGCTTGCTCATGTCTTCCATCCAGCAGCTCCCCATGATACTGTAGATCTCATCAGGGCAGTTGTGGGGTCGCTCCATTCTGTAGCCGTCCTTGAGGCACGAGAAGAGCTGCGGCATAGCGATGGTCGGGTATGGTGTTCCGCCGAGGGTCATGATCTCCCACAGCAAGACACCGTACGACCACCTGAAGCACGAGATTTTACTTATCGGTATTCGGGGAATTTGGCGAGCTACTTCAAAAGACTGTTTGAGTCACAAACTTCCGTGTTCTATTTTATAATCCACTCACACATCGCTCTCCACGGTGTATCGATGGCTGTCGAGAGCTTCGAGGGCCATCCACTTGATGGGCAGACGACCGTTGCCCTTCTTCCTGTAAATCCACGATATAGTACCAAAAATCAAGCAATGTAACCTGTAGTAGTCGATGCTCTGGACGTCCCTGGAGAGGCCGAAGTCAGAGATCTTCATAACGAGGTCACTGGTCACGAGAACGTTGCGAGCAGCGAGATCCCGGTGGATAATCTGTTATTGAACTTTTGAGACGGTCGCAGACAGATCTCAATCAATTGGAAACGCAGTCTAAGACCATCAGCTTGGGTCAGCGACCATCGAACCTACTCTCACATAGATGTGGCACGCATGCAGTACAATGCCTTTCACAACCGACCCACTTTGTGCTTGCCCATGAACTTCATCCCCTCGGCAACTTGGAAGGCGAACTGCGTCAGATGGCGCAGGTTGATGTTGGGGATGACCTTCTTTGGAACCTGAGGTTGGATTGAGAGAAAAGGACTGCTTGGGCAAAGACTTTCTTCGGCTTGAGATACTCGAGTTCTTGTTCGGGGTCGATGGGGTGCTTCTCGTATTCGCTGTGCTCCTCCTGCTGGGGGCGATGGGCACGCAGGAAGTCACTGAAAAAGAATGATGTAACTGCATCGAGAATATTCAGACTGCTCCTTTGTTCTATCTGAAGGACTAGGATAATGTAATTGCTTTCAAGATTCTATCTCCCAACGATATATTCTTTTCTCGCTTACTCACCGGAGATTTCCATGTACGCAAAGCTCGAGAACGACGAGAAGAGGCCCTGTCCCAGTGCAGCAGCCGATGAGCCTCAAGTATCAACCCCATGAATCTCTGACATGATCACGCACTTGAGGATATTCCGATGGTCTCCGATGACCTTGAGCATCTGAGCCTCCCCGAAGAGATCGATGAGTTCCTTCTGGTGGGCATTCGTCTTCAGCCTCTTCACAGCCACTGCTTCCGGCTGGAAACTCTAATAAGCCGATTATCAATTGTCATCATACCTCTCTTTCAGGCTTATCCTTCTCCTGCAGTTTGGCATTCCAAACTTCCCCGAATGCGCCCTCGCCGAGCTTCTCCCCAAGAACGAGTCTGGGGACAATATTATTTCCTACTCTGGCGTTGAATTCACCTCGTCCGCTCGATCTCCCAATCAGGATCCGTCTCGACCTCGACTTCCGTGAAGTCCGTGATGTCTGACGAGAGACGCGTGCGGCGATGGATAATCTTCCCGTCGGCATCCTTTTCAAGGATCTGGAATCAGGACAATTACGAGAACCCATCATCATCAAGCACCTGAATGTGGTAGTTTGAGGGGAGTTCTGCCCACCATCCGTCCTCATCTGGCTTCGGACGCTCGCCCTCGCCGTGTTTGCGAGCGACAATGAGCTAAAACGAAACCTGATATTGGGAAAACGAATGCAAAAGATTATTCCGATGCCGGGAATCGAACCCGGGCCTTATGGGTGAGAGCCATAAATCCTAACCACTAGACCACATCGGAAGGTGACAGGCACACGAGGGAGAGCAGTGAAGAGAAACAGGGGAAGGGGAAGGGTAAAGAGACTAGACGGCCGCGGTCTCTCGTCATTGCCTCTCTCTAACACACGGCGCAGGCAGATTCTCTCTCGCTCTGTCGAGAGGGGGGAGCGGAGAAGGGGTCTCACCAGTTTCTTGTGCTTCGCTTCTTCGAGTGCTTTGTTTTTCCTGATGATTATTCCAGCCACAATGACACCTGCAAGAAAGCATTGGGCTCTTTGACAAGATTCGAAAACCGACTGGATATGAGGGCACCGCAGAGGAGGAGGGCGATGGCCACGACGACCCAGAACCAGAATCCGTATTCAGTGCTCTTCTCCCGCCCCGTTTCGATGTAACTCTCCACGAAGTCGTGCACGACGAGAGTAGCGTTGGCTATGTTCTATAATCACAATATTTTATGTTTGCATGGAAACCAACCTTTCCGAGTGAACTTCCTGCAATGCATGCGTACATGCCTGCATCATCACGGGATACATTGTGCAGTTTCAGGGAAGACTTCATGCCGCTCGAAATGACTTCGGCGTTCTGTAAGTGGAGGGGGAAGCAATGATTCAATCACATTTTCTTACCTTCATCTCTGCGGAGGTGTTGTATATGAATTGGTACGCCTGCGTTGTCGTGTTGTATACAACGACGGGAGTCTTGTTGTCCTTCTGCAGGACAACCCTCACCCAGACGATGTGGGGCAGAAGGTCCGACCACACCTGAACAGAGTCATGTCAACTAAACGTCGAGCAGATACAGCACCTCGCACTCGAAAGTGACCGTGTCGTGGATCGCAGCTACTTGATTTTTGAGCGAAGACTCGATGATTTTGGGAGCCGCCCGTGTTCGAGGAGTCACTGTGACGTTGAAGCGACGGTGCAACTCTTGATCGCTACTGAAGAGCTGCAAACAATGCTTCATCTTTGAAAATATTGAAGGTATTTCAGAATGTCCCCCATTCTGTGATCCATAAAGTCCGTCTGAACAGCACCAAAATCATGATAGAGCATGGAGGGGCTGGTCGATTCTTTTTAAGGTTATATACCGGGCGTTACTAGACTACTGTTCTGACTTGCGGACACAAATCTATTTACTATTACTCTGGACAGTAGCTCACTTGGCATCGATAAATAGCAGAGTCGCTCTCCGTGACATCGACCATCTCGAGAGTATGGCCCTGCATTGATCGCATGAATTAGGGGCAGTAGATTGGCTTCACCTTCATCTTGTACTCGCCTCCAGTCGCTCTTCTCATAACTTGGACCCCGTTGAGGAGAACATCATTCCTGTACCACGAGAGCTGGAACTCTAAACATTGAAAACTTCTTGATAATGCGTTACCTGTGGTATAGGGAACCCAAAGTGCTTGCAGCTGAGTCGAATGGTGCGACCCGCGGGAGTCATCAACGGTTTGTACAGCGATTTCTCGCCGACAAAGTGTAGTGTATGCGCTGCAAGGGTACATGTATTTATTTTATGGAAAGATACGAACGTTCCGTAGAGTTGTCGTCCTTGTTCCTGGCGGGGACCAGCTCGGCCCCGGCCACGACCTTCAGAGTAGGCTTCCGATTCCTTCTGTCAACCTTGCGTGCGAATTCTTCGTCGTCCTCATCGTCCTCATCATCGTATTCGTCATCCTCTGAATCACTCTCCCTCATCCTCCTCCCCTCTCCCCTCCCTTCCCCTCGATACTTCGCCTATTCCTGTCATGTATCAGGGACACGGCCCGTTCCCTCTTCTCTCCATATCGAATATTTTTCCAGTCCTCGAGGGCATGGGCTATCATGGCCCGCCCCTCTGCCCCCATCAGAACCGCCTCCCCAATCGACGCCTCCACGTTGTCTATCCCGATCTTGGCCGCCTCTTTGAGCATCATCAACGGCTCTGCAATGATGGAAGGGTTGGATATGCTCACCATCGTCTTGTTTCGAGGCATGCTCGTTATACTGCTGCGCGATCGCGGCCATGCTATCGTTGAGGAATCGGGGGTCGTCGAAGGGGCTGAGGGTAGATGAAGTCTCCTGCTGCAGTTGCATCGCCACCTCCTCCTTCGTTATCCCCATCATCTTGGCCACGTCAAACAGCTTCGTGAACTTCTCCTGCTTTGTCTGCTCTCCGTCAGTGGTTGGGAGAGACTGGAGATCGGCATCGGGAAGGGGCTGGTCTGCCATCATTCGATCGGCCGCGGGAAACGTTTGATTGGTGAGACGCGCGGGGGCCTCTTCCTCCAAGGAATCTGAGTCGTCAGAAGGAGGTTGATGGTGGGCGGGCTGGGTTGATGTTGTGGCGGCATCGGATGGAGAAGGAGTCATAGTAGTTGTGGTCTCTGATGGTTCCGGTGTCGTACAGGGAGGCTCAAAGCAGGGCAGGGCTTCCATTGGTTTCCTCGCGTGGTATCGGATGCTGTAGTTGAAGGGGAGGCAGATGTCTTCCGTGGCCACGGTGTAGTTGATGTCTGTACGGACCGTCTCCTTGGTGTACTTCCAGAAGCAGACACACTGCATGGGGAGATCGACGGCCTTCGTCACATTGGGATTGAGGAAGGCATCGCAGTAATCTGGAATACGGATCACGACCATGCACATGCTGGATTGGTTGGAATGCAATCGAAATTTCAAAATCTGATGCAATCTGGGAAAGTTCAATCTCTTCACACCATGCAACGCCATTCGATAGAGAACTAACCGATGATGTCGATGTGAAAATTGCGAGTAATCTTCCCCTCGGAGTTCCAGGCCATACACTGCCAGCTTCCCTGGAACATAGCAAACCACCTTCAAAGGCTCCTGAATTGTTGCTTACGTAATCCTCTGTCAGGAGAATCTTGATCTCGAGCATCATTTGTCGCACTTTGTATTGCAGCCTTTCTTGGTATTCCGAGAAGTTGATCAGGGTGTTGTTCCTGAAGGCAACACATAATACATAAAAGAATGAAACGATCCACCTGAACCACGCCACAGCAGGCTGGGGATTTCCCTCGGCGGGGCATCTCAGTCTGATCCTGTCCCCGAGCATCGCCTTCTTGTCAGTCTCGAGGCCCTTCACATGCTTGAACGTGGGTGCCGATCCTGTAATTGTAAAAATCACTCTCTTTCCTAATTTATGATTCATTCCGTGGACGCCCTCGTCATTGACTGGTCTCCAGTTGAACTTGGGACAGTTCCATCTGGTCCCCATCCTTCCCTCCTTCCCATTGGTAGCTCGTCTGCTTTGACAGCGTGCCCTTTGGAAGTGTCGCCACGTGTGGGTGGAAGTCAGGAAGCGGAGATTTGTATTCCCATCGTCACCCTGCCAGATGTGGCCCCTTCCCTCTATGCCCCTCCCCCCGGAAGTCACACTTCCCCTACTAAGCTTTGAATACGGCGAGCATTTCCGGAAGTCATTAGGTTCAAATAATTAGCACGCTCTCTTCACGGCGACTTGAGAAATTTCTCTCGTCGCGATTGTCTTCTTCTCTGCCGCTCATTTCTCTCATTGTTTCTCGTTCGGAGCGAGAGAAGAGAAGATTCAAAAAGGAGCGGAGAGGGAGAGAGACCGGTTGCTGATAATCACTCTCTTCCCACCCGATCGATCGAGAGAATGAGGATGTCCAGGGAGAAGACGACGGAGTAATCCACTTCCCCCCTTCGGTGTACCATAGAAAGCAGATACTCGAAGAGAGCGGCGGATCAAAGAAAAGGAAACCGCTCTCAGTGTGTGATACGCTCAGTTCCCAAGGACGGACCGCTGGTTGCAGAACTCGCATATCAGTAACTGAATGGTCAAGGTACTCACGGGGAATGTCGGGGTCGGCTGTGAGGGGATCGAGGCCCACTGCGAGAGGCAGAAGGAGGCACAGGAGAAGGGCCGTCGTCATGGTCGAACAGTTGTCAGGTCATCTAAGATCGCGCAGTCGGAGAAGGCTTCAACTGAAAGATGTTATTGGAATACAACTGGCAATCGGAACCACAATACAACATTACATGCGCAAGGAAAGGAGCAAAAGACACAGTGTAACACCTCATCCGAGAGAAGTCTGATAGATGTGTCAGATGGAGGAGAGACTGTCCCGAGGGGCATTTCATACCCTCTCGGCCCGTCGAGATCTCACCGCTATCTGTTATTAAATCTGTCTGCGAAGGGGAAAGCCGCGCTGGTATGCACGGTGGTTGTGTGAAAGCGCACAAAGAGAGTTCACGATGGGGGGGGGGGGCAGTTGGAGAAGCCCCCCCAAAACAGTATTATTTTGGAAGGGGATATAATGGTATGGCGACCGGCGGAAGAACGCAGTCAGGGGGGGAACAGGAAAGAGCCGGTGCCATCCCCCCCCCCCCCCCCCCCCCCCCCCACCCCCCCCCCCCCCCCCCCCCCCCCCCCCCCGCCCCCCCCCCCCCCCCCCCCCCCCCCCCCCCCGGCGCCCGCCCCCCCCCCCCCCCCCCCCCCCCCCCGCGGGCGCGCCAGTTCGAGTCGCGCCGCCTAATCAAGTTAGAGTTGGAAGGGGGAGTAAATGGATTGCGACCGCGCGAAAGACAGAGGGAGGGAGGGGAACGGTCACTGCACGTGCCAGCCGGCGAGCAGTGAAAGACGATACCCCATCCCCCCATCCAGGGAGCGATCGGCTGATCGGATATCGATGGAGAGAGAAGAGGAGCATCCTCCCCCCCCTCCGTACTCTCCCGGAGGCAATTGATCGTGATTAGCAGATCTCTTGTCATAAGGCTGAAGAGTAGTCGCCGGAAGACTCGGGATTGGAGTTCATTAATACACAGTGGGGGGAGAGAGACGAGAGTCGCCCGCGCATCTGGTGAGGAAGGCGGCGGAGGATATGGTTTATAGACGAGCGCCGAGGGAGTTATGAGAGACCAAGCACTTCCTCCGTATACATTTGCGCCTTTCGCGATCTGCCATCGCCGCGGCGACTATGAATACAATCAGGGAAGATGAGCGGAATTAGCGCAATATTAGTCAGCTCTCATCAGGGTGCGTTTCAAGCATTCCCCTGCGCTGATCACTCTCTATCGGTAGCAACTCTCAGGTTTTCATCACCACTGATAGGCGGAGCTCAATATGGCTGCCGCGCGTCGACGAGTTCCGACACCCGCGGTGATGAGTTGCCATCAATCAGCCGATGGAACTAAAAGTGCACCAAAGAGAGCCGTTTCACGCTATTCTACTGCTGCAGAGGTTCTTCTTCCACGGCCACTTTGCGCCTAGATTCATTTTGCCAGCAATCCCATTCTCTCTTGCACAGTGCGGTGCACTTAAATCTCAAGATGGATAAAATCAGCTATTTTGCAGCGGTTATGGAAGAAGCATGGTGTTGGGTACCTCGATTCAATGCTGTTATTTTAGTCAAAGAAAGCGGCAAAAACATTAGTTCTTTCATCGGCCGAAGTACGCCATTATTCGGGGGACAGAAGATACGAAGTGTTTTACGCCACCCCTCCAAACCATTGTTGCTTTTATTTTGCTACTGACTTACATGCTCCCGAATATATTGTGCCCGTTGACGGATTCATCTTTGAGCAGGCTTGAAAACTTGGGAAGAAGCCAGGGAATACTGCAAGTGAATAAATTAATTTCTAACTTCGGAACAGTTTGCTAAAATCACGGGAATAACCTCTCCTTCTACTAAATCTTTTAAAACAAAGAACGTTCTCAATTTTCGTCAATGAAACGTATCCACAAAGAAGGAACAACCTTTATTGTCCCAATTAAAATATTTATAAGGGAACGCAAACCTAGTGCCGTTGGGATGTTTCAGTCTTTGGTGTTGTATTTGCGGACTCAGGCGAATGTTTCCGCAGTGATTTGAAGTGTCTCCAGTTGCACATCGTATTTCCTGCAAAGTTCCTCACAAGCCACACACTTTTCACCAAAAAAACGAGGCGAAACCACTTATCTGAAAGATCGCAAAGGGCCGTCCCTTGAATGAAGGAGTAAAATGAATATGTATGCTTGTGAGGTAACAATGTCCCATGCCCTATTCCCACGCCATACTCGCGCAGCGGTCGCGTTGCGGTAGCGTCGTCCCATCCCTCTCCTATTACCTGTGGGTTGATAATGAACTGAAGGTCAACCTCTCTGATGCCCGAACACCCTGGGAGACCTGGAGCACTTGAAGAAGACGCTTGTCTCGGACATTTATTATAGATGAGTTACTTATTCATTGTTGCCGGGGGAACGGTTGAACAGGTTGGGGGCTTGTGCGGACCCTTTCAGGAATCAACCCAAGCAACGGGAGACTCTCAGCTTCAACGGCGCAACAAAACATGGTTGTATCTTGGTAAGTACATTTTACGTAGGTCTTCTGTCAGCTTCCCTGCCGCTTATGGATACGTTCCTTGTAGACTCGATAGAGAGGCGATGCATAGAAGTCGTCGAGGTTGGATTTGACCTGTTCGAGGGAATTAATTTGCTCCGTGAGTACTGATGATGCTCGCTCATATTTAAGTTTCCGGATTGGTCCATCGTAATAGAGCAAAGTAGGAATTCTCGCAGGGTGTTAGGCCTTGCATTGAGATTTATGCATGTATTTGTGTGAATCAGTGATGACCTTTGCAGGTGCTTGAAGCAGATCCTCGGCTGTGCGACTAGTATCCTTGGACAGAAGGAGTCGTCGCTTCCCTCGACTTGGCTAGGTGACCCGTTAATGTATCGTACTATATCTATATCATATGTACTATATCATTGCTCAAAGACCGGATACCCTGAGTATGAGAGAAAAAATAGCAAAATGCCATTCGGAGTTAGTAGATTGTTGGAAGCCAATAAAATTGGAATGCTTGCTTTAGGCTGTGAACCCGTGGGATTTCTTTCTAGATCGCAGTTGGGCTGTGGTCAGCAACTGTGTATACCAGCTGTGGGCAACAACTTCTTACTGTGGTTTCAGCTTCTCAAGGCAACAATCCCAGACGAATTAGCTGACAACACATAATAGGGACCGCAAAGTGCGTAAAAAGCGTCTGGAAACCCATTTTGCATTTTTCGGATGATTATTTCCACGATACAGTGATTACTGTTTGTGGCCAATAATTAAAAATCAATCAGCCTATTCAGATCATCGTACACAACTATACCAAGACGCTCACAATAAACAGAAGCGCTGTTCTGGTCAAGTTTTCTGCGACGAGTAAGATGCTCAGGCATACTAATTGGTCAGTCATCGCTACAGGTCCTCAATATATCTATTTCGCCAGGTGCCGTCAGCCAAAGCGTACATGCATAATTTTCCGTAACTAAGCCAACGATACCTAATAATAATCTCAGTAAGATTCCTATCAGGTGTACGAGTCTCTGGAGAATCCGATCGGCATGGGTTCCGGGACAATTCGAGCTCTCAGCCGCCTCATCCAAGTCTATCCCAGGGAAAGTAAAATGAAACAGGAAGGCCTTGTTTTGAGAACTATTCTCGCATTTTCCCTAGTAAGCTCAAACCCCTTGGCTATGTTCCCAGTGAACATTCAATTTTATGAGATGTGTATTTTAAATGTACGTCTTAATAGCAAATCTGAAACATTCGTAAATACTTGCCATTGTCATATTGTTTGCAGTCATACAAGAATATGCGACAAATCCCCATCACGAAAAGATGACAAATTAGATCAAGGTTGTGGGGGAGTTCGGCTTCGTGTTCGCGGAGACCTGCTTCGGGATACTCGAATCTTTTGGGCATAATTTGTTGTGGATTTGGTGGATCTTGAGCATAGAGAATATCTTCCTCCGAATCGGCCCGGGTGTAATGAAGCAGCTCCTGTCAAGAAAATGATGTTGTACTCCTGACTCATTTCGTAACGTCAAGGATGAGCAAGAAATCAGGCTTCTGTCTGGCCATTGCTCACCCTGCGTAGGCAAGTCAAGTGTTTGGGTAGAGAAGAGGAAGGGAGACGGTTGACTAACAGTGATGTTCCAAGGTACATGGAGTCCAAGGCGAATGGCGAGAAGGCAGAGACAACGGCGAGGGAGACACTGTCCTTAGCCATCCAGAAGACGTAGTTCAGGATCTATAAATGAGTTGTATTCGCAACGTTAATAACCAAACTAACAATATAAGTCGTTGAGAGAATCTGGCCGACGAAGATCATGAGTGAGATAATGAAGTAGCTGAGTTCCTATCAATACGATTTTTAAGGAAATTTTATTTGAATATCCAACTGTCTTCGAGCGAGAAGTGTCGGTTTTGTGAAGCTGTGAGAGTCGGAAAATTGCAATTGCCTGAAAAGTATCAAATGAGCTTTAGGATTAGTGGATGTTCCTTTACAAGTTCGGTAAAGACGTACATTGCATACAGTGCATAGAACCAGAAGAATGACGCCCAAGACCATTTGAGCTGTGACGATTCGAGATGAGTCCTGAAGCGATGCACGACTGTCTTGTTGATGGGATGAGAAATTACCCCTGTGGACGATGTTAAGTACGTTTGTGTCGTATTCATCCAAACATAAGAGATGTTCATCGGAAATCTGCGATCGATGAACGATTTCAATCGTGTCCAGGATGAGGTTAGTACCTAACGAGGCACATGGTGAGCATGCCAAAGAGATGGGCAACGAAGATGATCTTCCAGACATGGTACCAGATCTGTCAAATTGTTTTCTAATTGTCTTTCTTGACGGACCCTGTGATGTTGAAGAGGGAGCATAATTGCGCTGAATCTGTTCATAGTTACGAGTGCAGAACTGATGATGACTGCGAAGTAGAGATAGCCCACGAGGAACTGCTGGCCGTCCCTGTGTGTCCCTTGCCTCACTGTATCATCCATGCAATACTCACTTAATTGCGAGACCATCGGTCATCGACCATTGATAATAGAAAAAGAAGGCAGATTCCGAACGCAGATTCTTGGTCAGCCATGTGTTGAGGAAGGAGACCATGTTCTGGAGGAGAACGACTTCTGAAGTAAGGAACGAAACTCACGAATGACTCGGAGACCATGAACACGCAGACGAACGCGTGATTGAGCTCCTTCCTTATCTTCAGCACTGCTACGAAGACTAGAAGAGCCATGATGAAGCCCGGAACGCTGTAGGAGAGGTGGATGCCGTTCTGCCAGTACATAGCAGAGGGTGTGGGTTACGGTAGTAAGTGGACTGGACCTGAGTCCGTTCACTATTGGGATTGGAAGGGGGCAAAGACTAATGTGGGAGGAGAATCAGATCATCAACCACTCAACGAATGTCACCGAGTAGGCTTTGACTATGAATCAACGGGTTGGGCAGAATTATACTGGTCTGCTCATTAGAGAAAAGGGCACGAGACCTGTGATACGAGCTGCCGACGTTGACGAGTGATGCTCTTCCAGACAGGCCACTTCACATTAAGATTCGTACTCGATCTTTACACCAGGATCATAATTCAACATGTTTTTGTTTGAGCGACACCTGTGCCACTTACATTGACATCAATATTCTGCCAAGCACACTGTGTCCTAACAATTATTTTATGAGAAGTATACAATGCAGCAATTTAAAATCCGGGGGGGGCATCCCTTGAATCGGGAAAATGGGAGAGTCATCTCTGCACCAGGGCAGACAATCTTCGTGACAGGCGCAAGATGCTAGACCGACACTAAATGTGGGCGTATCCAAAACAGTCTCAGTCAGTTGAGGACGGAGGTTCTTCCACAGATAGTCGCTTTCTTATATTGGTATGACTCGTGACATTAACAAACTTCATTTTCTTCAGTCATGTATAGTCTTCGCCGAGACCACGACGGGCGCGGTCACTCGCTCGCCTACTACCTCACGACCATAGTCCTCTGTGCCGTGTTCACGGCGGCCCTCCTCATTCTCCTCCTCTTCTGCAATTTGCACTGCAGCGTTAGTAAATGTTATTACTATTCTTTTCGTCAATACTACTGGAATGCATTTGAACCTTTCTATTCTATACTGGACGATAGGTGATAACCATTATCGCAGGTCGCCAACGCAATGAGCGAGGAGCCCTGTGCTCCGTATGGAAACGGAGAGTCCGATGGATCTTTTGAAATCCATCGCGTGGTTGTCCTCCGCTGATGCTCTTACACGTTCGCTATCATCGCTTGATAAAACGATGACCTGTTAAAAAAGTGCATTCTGAAGGTTTCAACACTCTAACAAACAGGTGGAGAAGCAAACACCAAAGTCTATATTGCGTAGAATAAAGAGTGATCGAAGATATTGTTTAGAAATTAAGAGAGATATTGATGATCTCCTTTCTCAAGCGTAAGTCTGTAGAACACTGGATCGCAACGTTTTTCATTGTAGACGAGGCGTCTCATGCAACGTTAAGACGACGAGAATAGCGGATTCCTAAAAATACACATGCATTTATTTATCAATAAAAAGGTTTCAATGAATGACTAAATCGTTAATGTCAATGTAATGTCAAACACATAAATAGCAGACTAATTGGAAGAAAAAGTTCTCGGCTTGAGATACCTTTCACATCCAAATCGGTGTCCACAACATCCAACAAATGTAGAGTCAGGGTCGCGTAAATGGTTTTCGAAATAAGAACTGAATAGTGAAAGAGTTTTCCATCGCACATAAGATCGATAGATCTCGATTAAACATTTTTTGAAAAAAACGCATTGAGTTGTTTAGAAGCCAGTGCTTGATAAAGAGAGGGGTGTGAACGAGAATGCACAAAAGTTTCGTATTCAGAGAAACATCTCTTCATAGCTTGACAACGTTCGCAATTATCTGAGCTCTTTCCCCATTGATTGTGCCACTTTTGAATACTCAAAATTGTGAAAATTATCGCAGTGTCATGGTGATCACTGTAACAGGGGATCGGAGGAATTCGAGCTGTTTGGATGCGATTGAGATGCGGCTTATCCATTCTCGACAGCCTCGACTTCTTCCTGTAATTGATGTATTTTGCAGAGATACACATATTCTGAAAATCTATCTAAAAAGAACAATGAACATACCTCTTCCAAATCGGATTGATTTTGAATGGCTTGGACTGGTGGTGCGGCTGCTCGAATGGCTGGAGCGGGTGCAGGAAGTGCAGCAGTCGTGCTCGTGATGTCCTCTTCCTGACCGTTGCCGTGAAGGAATTTGAAGTGTTCCTCGAGATCACGCTGCTCCTGTCATAGAGAGTATCTTCGCATTACTCTAGTACTATATTTATATTGATTTGCACATGTTAGTGCGCTAGTCCATTGACTATTGAGTGAACTAAGAAACACGAAAGGATGTTATGGAATTTTTCACCATTTGAAAACCACATTTACCTATGTTTGCAAGGGGGGGGGGGGTTTTAAAAAACAATACCTCCAAAAGGCGTTTGAATTTGTAGAAATTGTAGACTAACTACCTCAATGTTGGAATTCGCACAAAAGGCGGAGGGGGTGCGGTGGTGGACGAGGCAAAAGGAGCAGGCGCTC
>JACMIG010000823.1:13739-26074 GCA_014805385.1 Levipalatum texanum
ACCAGGCGGACCCCGCCTGGTGGGTGAATTGTGGTATTGAGGACCCATCTATGCACATGTCGTTGCGCACTCACAGACAGACAAACACGCCTTTTATGTAGTAGTAGATAATTAGATGTTGTGCTCAAATATTTCATCGATTCCTTATGAATATTGTTTATGAGGCACACGCAATTCATTTATCAACCAGCGTTCTCATCAAATCTCCTGGTCTATTTCTTGTTCTCCCTACTCTCTGCATGAACCCTGTCCGATTCAAATTAAATTAAATTGGAATACTTTAATCCTTCATTTATCCTCGCACTCTCACCTGGATGATAAATGCGAGTACGGACTGGACGACGTCCTTTCGCTTGCATCCCGCAGCCAGCAGAGGTCGGCTTGTGGGGATCCTCGAAGAGGTCTGCAAAGGAACGAGAAATGTGATAAACCATGGAATAATGAAACCCGCCCCACCTGCGCAACAAGCTCAATTAATGTCCATCAAAGGAAACTCCAACAATCCGTCGTAGAGAGCTGGTGAAACCACCCACACAAAAATGGCCAGATTGTGCGCAATGAGTTGAAGCGCTTGCTTCCCCGCGATACTAACCGAATAAATTCCACAAAAGATAAAGTTCTGGTTTGAAGCACTAAACGCAGTAGCAAGAGCGCCTACCGTATTTGTATCGAATGTACTCCTCGACGTCCTCGTCCCTCAGCTCCTCGTCCTCCGTCACGTGGCAAATCAGAGGCAAGATGACGTGCGGCACGATTTCCTGCAAGATACCCCAGTAAGCAATCTCCGAATTTTTTTAGAATTATCGCAAGAGAGAAATTGATTGAATCAAACGCGCTACTCCAAAATAAAACAATTTCGTTGCCATCAGATCAACTGGTTTCAATAGGCGAAAGCTTCATGTTTCCTTAAAAAAATGTCGTCCAATTTCACTATGGGTGTTGAGCAACGGAAGAACAATAAAATAGATTGATTTTAGTGAGCAATTATTCAAATATTCGCCGAGTTCCGACATGACAATGAGACAAATTTCTTCCAATGCCCACCTCCTCGCCACGTCGAGATGGTAGAGGGCGCTCTCCCTGTCGTAGTTGACTGCCCCGGCTTCCGCCTCGTTCCTCTCGTCGTTCAGATTTCCCGCTGGAAGAATCGTTTCGTGCCATCAAATTTTTAATTTAATTACTCGACGTACACCGATCCTCCTGGTTATAAGTATAAAATGCGATCAGAACAAATGAGGATCACAACTCCAGCCTTATGAGCAATTAGCCGAAAGACATTTTTCTTATATGCCAATGCTTCGGCCAATTTCAAAGGCATGCTGATTGTGAGATAGTGGGGTGGTTTTACTACTCAGGATCGGAAAAATCATCGCCCGCTGCTTTCAATTGCATGTTTTTGGAATTCGTTGAGACGTGAATGTACCGGGCTCAAATAATAATTAGATTAATGAAAAATTATGCAAATAGCAATAATGCATTTAATCGGAATTTAATTCCAAAATGCTGTACGCTCTTTGACCATGCACTTGACTCCGATTGATTGTGCCCGAAATGGGGACTCTGGTCACCGCCAGAGATAAATAACATTTCGAATACAATAAAATAGTACCTCTGCCACGAAGAGCATGGAAGCGCGATCGGCCATCTTGAGCAGCGAAAGAACCATAAAATCGGTTGATTTTAGACTGAAATTACTCATATATTCGCAGAGTTCCGACATGACAATGAGATAAATTTCTCCCACTACCCACCTCCTCCCCACATCGAGATGGTAGAGTACGCTCTCCCTGTCGTAGTTGACTGCCCCGGCTTCCGCCTCGTTCCTCTCGTCGTCCAGATTGTCCGCTGGAAGAATCGTTTCGAGCCACCAAATTTTTAATTTAATTACTCGACGTACACCGATCCTCCTGGTTATAAGTATAATATGCGATCAGAACAAATGAGGTTCACAAATCCAGCCTTATGAGAAATTAGTCGAAAGACATTTTTTTCTTCCATGCCTATGCTTCGGCAAATTTCAAAGGCATGCTGATTGTGAGATAGTGGGGTGGTTTTACTCAAGAGCTAAGAATCATCGCTCGCTCCTCTCAATTGCATTTTTTTTGGAATTCGTTGAGACGTGAATGTACCGGGTTCAAGTAATAATTACATTCAAGAAAAAATGATGCAAATAGCAATAATGCATTTAATCGGAATATAATTCCAAAATGCTGTACGCTCTTTGACCATGCACTTGACTCCGATTGATTGTGCCCCAAATGGGAACTCTGGTCACCGCCACGAAGAGCACGGCAGCTCGATCGCCCATCTCTGCCGCCGTCTTCACGAGCTCGAAAGCGAAGGCGTCCTGAACAAAGGGAGAATGATCGTGAATAAGTTCCATGAATTTTATGGCACAAAAATTCTTCTCGGGCATTAAGCCCCCGGTCCAAAGATACCGATTATAATTCCCAAAAAAACAGTATCGCCCAACCAACTGTCGAGTATCAAGGACATTGCAAACGAATCAGAAATAACCAGTGGACTTACAATTAGTGCTATTGCCTGCTGAATTCGACGGACTACAATCAAATCGCTATCAATGGTTCAACTTTATCAATAAAAAATATTCTTCCTTCTCTTCTGACCTTGTCGACGATCTTGGGGTTTCCGTCCTCGTCGAGCTCGTGCCATCCCTTGTCCTCGCCCGCGTCCTTCAGCAGTTCGTGCGGGATTCCGTACGCCATCGGCGCAATCGTCACGATGGCCTCCAGGACGTCGCACCTGGAGAAAAATGAAAGGCTAACTCCAATTCATATTCCGAATTAATATTCAAAATCGAATTGAAAAAACCGCGGGAATGAAGCATTTCTGCGAGTTTGAGTCACGGAATTCGGGATGTTCGGAGATCGTGACGGAAGGAGGGCAGGAAAGGAAGGGAGGGGAGACGAGAAACGTTGAACACAGTTGGAAAGGTTAAAAATGCACCAGCATTGTGAAAGTTCATTATACGATGCCGGTGTTGCATACTGTAAGTTTGTGATTTTATTTTGCGGATTCCATTGCGAACATCTGACACGCGTATCTGATCTCAATGCTCGAAATGTCGATGCAACCCTGGTAACAGTGTTGTTGACACTAACAAAGGAAAAAATGCATTTTAAAATGGAAGAGTCAAAGTGCACACTGAAGTCATTACAAATCGATTCCATCCAGCCGATCTATCTGCCCGATTTCTCTTTGAACTGGGAAATACCTATGCAACCAATGCCTCTTCTGCTGCTCCAAGCTCCCCATAATGATCTCCCACTTGATCCCCTTCTCCCCTTCCTTTCCCTCCCTTCCCCCATGTTTTCCTCTCTCTTTGCTGTCAACGCCACTGCATTAAGGATCAGAAATGAGAAGAGAGCTTTCTCTATTTCGTGAAAAACTGGAAAAATGATCTGGAAAAAGCAAACTTCTATTATATCTAATCCGTAAAATAGTAAGAAAATTGCGTTGGGACCGTAATAAAGCGTGGTGTGAGTATTCGTCGCCTGGTGTACTGTAACATCCCACAAATCAATTTCAACCATTTTTTTAAAATTAATTTTATTTTCCACGAATTTGTCATTTTTGTTAGATATTTCTTGTTGAATAACGTTTTGAACGAAGCAGGAAAGCTCATTTTCAGTCCGTGCACCATGCAGCGAGCGGATGCGAAGACGTTCGCGCAGTATCGCCAGGTGCTCTTATTTACCATTTTCTTTTCGATAGGATCCCTTCTAACCTTTCTTTATCTGGGCTCTCCTAATTCTACTAGTAAATCCTTCATATCAGGTCGGAGTTGTCTGCTCGCCCGTTCGGCCCGTCTACGCCGCGAGTGGCAACGAGATCGCTCTTCTTCCCGTTTGTCGTCAGGTTGGAGAATATTACTTTTATTTACCAATAATACTATTATTAATTTATTTATTTTTTCCCATGTTGCTTCCGTAACGAAGTTACATATTTATATCAATGATTTCTTCAGGAAACTGGAATAACCAAATAATTTCACGCATTGTAGGTGGAACGGTGCTTCAGAATCGGAGCTTCGACATCGTCTCGTTTTCGGTGATCAGCTCGTTGCCGTGAGTGTTATTTATATAATTTTAACGGTAATTAACTGCGTAATGATCGCATGCCTTGCAGGTCGACGTCTCCAGCAACATCCACTTTGTCAAGGTTGACTCGGGTACGCGCTCTTCTTTTTGAATGACTTGCGGCTGTGTTCGAAATCGCCGCTCTGATTCGTCCCGCCAAATACATAAATAAGGTGCAGTTCGTTATATTTTACATTGTAATTTTATTGTTTTAGATTCTACTTGGATCTTCCGATGGCCGAATGCGCTTTTTCTGAAGGGGCAGATCGTCGACGATGCTTTCATGGTGCAGCTACAGGTACGTATTTTTTCATTATTTTTTGCTTGTATATTTCTGTCTGTGTAAGGCATCCCCGACTAAACAAAATTCGGTCAAATAATCTTCCCCTGCCTGCAAGTGCAAAAACCACCCCTGTCTTATCTTATTGCGTGTGTGAGTGGACTTTATAAAATTGATGCATTGTCCCACTGTATTATGTGATGCCATGCAGGATCGACCGCGGATCTTCTCTGATTCAATCGGTCCATCGGGAACATTACAACAGCGGCTCTACGAAGATGCCCAGTGCTGGAATCTCGGATCCCGCAAGAGCAACGACATCATGTTCGGGTGATTCTAGATGAGGATTCGCTATAAATTATTTCGTGTTACGTTTTTTTAGTATTTTCGTTTTTTCCTGATTCAAATTGTAAATCTGTGATACACGTCATCAGCTGTTCGTTCTCACTTATAATTTGATCTCATTTCACCTTTTCATGCTATAATGTACCCATCTGAAAAATATCGTTCAGTGATTCACTTTTCAAGCTAATAATCATGTTTCAACGTAGTACTAGGAATCTGCTTATTACGCTGGATTTATCGTGTACCGATTGCATAAAATATTTGGGCGACAGCTTGACCATGCTTAGATAATCGTGCTTTGAGTTATTAGAATGTTTGCGCATTTTATTAACTCAGCACGTAAAAATGGTGCTCAGTGCCAGTATGTATATTTGACCGATATCCGTTGATCACTTGCTTCGAATACCGTATCGGCGCGAACGCACTGGTCTGAACGTCATGGGTTTGGTCTAGTTTTTTTGTCGCTGCCCTTTCATAGTTCCGGTGTGGCAAAAATTAACGGCGCCCGGCCTAGGGCGTCAATATCCGTGCAATATTTGGTCGCTTTGCATTGGGCTATCACTTTGAGTGCCTCAATCTCCTTGGTATTCACTCACTCTCGCCCTTGGGCTACCGAATATCTCCGTGCTCCGGTTACAAGTGTGGTCTGGCCCTTGTAAACATCGCCATCCTCGGATTGCCAGTTTCCGTCTCTCTCATGCGTCTGATTCTCTATGATTCATTCTCTCGCGCGTTCTATTATATTACCGAGTCACTTTTAGCGCCCTACTATTGCTGACATTTTCTGTTATATTGAAGAAATGTTCGCAACATGTTCGCATAATAATATTGCAAGGGTGCCATGGAGAGAACCAACGACGACACAGCTCATGTGGACAAGGAGAAGCCGCCAACTCCGTCGAAGCAAGGTGAGAAGTAGTATTTTATAGTCAAGTGATGAATCTTATATAATGCTTTTGATTTTCCCTATTAGTGATTGCGGTAGCGTCTGATCTCGTATGTGGGTCCTGCTATTCAATTCGATGGTTGGAGATCAGTGAAAAAATAGTTCCTGATTTGCCCTGACTGGTAGGGGGGTACACATTAGAAAAATTTAGACTTTTGGGCCAAAGTACATTTCGAAGAAAATCGGCCGCGCAGCGAAAAGTTTTTTGCTTTTCCTTCTACGGGGGTGCACATTGGAATGTTGGGACACGCTAGGGGGTAAACATTGAAATTTTTCATCAGGCAACTTTTTATTCACTGTTGCAGTTAGTCCCCATGTCGAGGTGAAGGAAGAACTTCTCGACGAAGTACCGGAGGAGCCGCTCTTTGGAGCAGAAGATGAGCCACTCATTGTGGTGAAGCAGGAGCCTTTCGATGACGTGAGTCGTTCGTATCTTGTTTCCCCCTGAAAACAGCTTGGAAGCTTTATTTTAGTTCCATACGGCCGTCCACTCTTCGTACAGAGGCAGAAAGGGGCGACCTCATAACTGGTGGGCAATTTCTTTTACTAACAATAAAATATCTTTCCCGAGTCATTTACTGCGGCCATGTTCCGCTTACATTGATTAGAGTTTGGAAAAAGCACTTCATGCAAACGCTGAAACTGTCAGTTAGTTACTCACTGTCGCTTTTGTTCTTTACCCCCAAATTGAGGGCATCGAGATTGCTTAAACTTCGTCGATTCTCGCCAACCAATGGGAGCGCAACTTGAAATTATCAGAAGCATTTTGTTCATGTTGTGGACGACGAATATAAATACAATCATCGTTGAAGGTACATCGGCCACATGAAGACCTTCTGCCCGCGGGAGAAGCGAGTAGAGGATCTGTGCTGGCACGATCAAACGATGGCCAGTAAAAGATTCGACGTTGTCTTCGATGCTCTTGCCCGTCAGGTACGATCTGCGGACAGGGCCAGTGGAGTATAAACTGCCTATTGATTCTTGATCATGCGCAACGGCCATCATCAGAGTCAGATTACATCAGCAAATTGTTTTATAGACTATGTAGATTATAACACTTTCAGTTGAACAATTTATTTCAATTGCACAACGCAGCAAAATGATTTCATTCAGTGTCCCCCGAAGGAGAGCTGGCGCAAAAAGGCACTCTACCAAGGCGATAGTTGGTAAGCAGGATGATACACTCGCATTAGTTATTACAATATGATGCGCGTAATTAGGACGTTCTAAAAATACGGACTCTTCCTCACGCAACAATTGCATTGCAGTCAGAGGTACTGCTGGTTGTGCTATGGACAGCTCGTCGACACTAACATCCTAATAGTGAGTGTTGCCACTCTCCCCTCGTAATTCGCCCAAATGTATAGATCCGAAGCGCCGCGACGAAGACCTCGCATACTGGTTACACGGTGCACGAAGTGTGTTTCAAGGCGCTCGCAAACACGGAACAGGTTCGCCAAGTCGGAGGGTTCTACACTTCATTGCATTTTTACAGAGCCCGGAAGCAGTCGCGTCCAACTTCAGGAAGGAGTTCCGGGAGGTTTCTCTTTGTTTTGCAGTCTAGTTGTCATGGGTCCCAAATTCAGGCAGTTCCGGAGGAGATTGGGAAACCAATCATTGAACGCATGACTCACAGTTATCTGAAAATCAAGATGACGACAGTCGCAAAATTCATCAGCAATTTCTGCACCTTCACCACCGGCATCAGTAAGGTATATTTTTCGCTTAATAAAATGGTGAAACTGTTAATTTTAGTCGTAATAATGATTATAAAAATGCTAATATTAAAATCTTAATAATGATAATATTGTGTTCATAAAAATCTGCCTTTTGCAGTGCATTAATCCAGCGTGCGGCAAGGCCAATGACCACCGGGAGATCATCCACTGCGATGTGGATTTTTGCAGCAGCGTGAGTCCTGTGCGGATCTACAGGGTGACCTATCTTCCTGGCATTCAGGTCATCCACTACAGCTGCCTTGATAAGGTCGACAACATCTTTGTGTGCTGGCAGGTCGAATCGTGAGTGAAGGGATTGAAATTATGCTCTAAAAGTCGGTGTAGGTGGACCTGCGGGCCTCACAGGGACGGGGTCACGTCCTTCGTAATGCCGGGTCTTAGGAATGAGGTTGTTGTTTTGTTATTGTTCGCTCGGGTCCATGTAGTTGCATTTTTCGTCATAAATTATATTCTTGAAATGAATAAATTGTATTTCAGCGGGAGCACTACTTCTACCCCAAGTATTTGTCCCAAGACACTGATGAGGCATACAAACACCTGAAAACGGTCAGTATGCATTATTTTCAATATTATTTTCTGAACTTTCCGCAGATCTGTTTTCCGACTGCATGTTCTCCGTTCGCCGAGGTTCAATGCCTTATCTGCGTGGCTCGCGGCGTCTCCACGGAAGCATGCCTCACTCCGATGTATGGAGCCCAGTCCAGGAGGATTTCATCTTCAATTCCAGGGCCTTCGTCCCGAACCGGTCCATCATCCTTGCGTGCTGTGAGGTTGAGTGCTTCGTGCACAAGCGATGCATACAGGTATTGTCGAACGGGGAATAATCAGTTCAAAGGGTGAAATGGTCCGTCATGCCGTATGGAGGAACTCGAATGCACTAAACATAACTAGTTCCGCCCGAAGAAAAATGCTATATCCTCTGAACGCGAAATGCAAACACAACAGCAGTTCTTGGAATTTATCCGCCTCTGCGGCCGAATATGTGAACAATTTCTCCACCAATCCATCCCCCACAAAATTTTGGCAGACTGCGAAATAACTTTTGTACTAGCCAGCACTTCCTCCGCATCGTGCGCACCCCTGAGAATTGATCATCTTCAGGCGTATGTCGACGAATTGAAGCGGCTCGACCTGCCTCTCAAGTGCCCGAATCCCCACTGCACTTCGACAGCCGATTTCACTGCCTCGATGCTTGGTGCCCAAGGCATCAAGTTCATGCTCTACCCAAGGCGGTACGTTTTTTTTCGCTTTTAAAGATTATCTTTTTTTTTGCAATTTTCAGCTCGGATTACTCGAAAGTTCTCATCTGGTACTCGATGACTCCCGCCACACAGAAGACCGCCAGGATGATCCAGCCTCCCGAGGGAGCAGCGCCGACCAATGTCGAGGGCACTCCGCCGACGGTAGGCTTATTTTGAGGACCGGCGGTAACTTTATCATCAATGGGCAGAATAACGTAGACAAGTTTGAAAACTGAATTCTTACAGTTCGTAGAGCTGAATTGAAACCTTTAAAGATTTCATAAGTGCACTTTATACTACCTTGTACGGCAGTGCGTACCCAATAACAAATTTGCTACCAGACCACCTTCAAGGAAAACTCATCCAGTGCAAACATTAGTGGGAGGTAGTAAGAAATCGAGCACTGCATGAATACGTCGTATTTTTGCATGAATACGTATTTTTCGAATACTGAGTTTTCACAGTCTTCACGAAAAGGGTGATGATAATACGCCCTGAATTTTCGTGTCGTTTGCACCGGGCGAGAAATGGGCTTTTTCCACCAAACTACGCAAACGCACTTTCTGTCTATGGAACTCTCTAAAAGTTCCTCCTCTTCATTCTAACACGAGGAGATTGATGAACAATTCAGCATTCCAATGTTTTTTTTGATAATCGGAAAAATTGGAGGGTATCGAGACTCCCATTAAGCCAAATAGCACTAATAATGATTTGCACTGCTATTGCAGAATACCGAAGAGAGCCACTCGGACGCAAACGATGTCGAAATGAATCTGTCGGATGCTCTCGAAGGCCTTGCGATGGATGAAGATGTCGTTACGCTGGATGGAGAAGGCGACATCGCAGTGGAGGAGGTGGCATGGGTGGACGGTGCACTCGATAACACCTCCCGGTCGAGGTCGATCAGGTTTGTTCTCTTGTGACTTTCCCTCCCATCATGTCCCCTATGTTTCTAGCGTCGTGACGATCTCCTCTGACTCGGACGATGCGATGGAGAAGGTGGACGAGAACGTTCGCGCGGAGAAGAAGGGCATGAAGTGAGTGCCAGGATTATAGAATTTTACCCTAATTCCAACGCTTTTCGTGGCAAGGTAATCTCTACACGAGAGATGCAGAATATATAATTTTAAAAAAATTACATTATCTTTCTGGAAACTTTACTATTTCAAATAGATTTTGTAAGTTATCTTTATTAGCAAGAGTCTTTTTTTTGAAGGAGTCGTATTTGTTTCAACATTGGTTTTATGAACACGTGCGTCTCTTCAGGCCTCCGCTCGTCCCAAGGCAGCTCGCGCCCATCTTCTCTGCCTCCTCAACGACCAACAAGCGTCGCCCATCCGCAGGAAAGATGCTATCGACTCTATCCCAGCCAGAGCCTAAGGATCGCCGATCTGAGGCGGACGAGAACGTTCGCACGGAGAAGAAGGACATGAAGTGAGTGCCAGGATTATAAAATGTTACCTTAATTCCAACGATTTTCGTGGCAAGCTAATCTCTTCACGAGAGATGCAGAATATATAATTTAAAAAAATTCGGCGTTTGTCCAATTACTCTATCTTTCTGGAAACTACTATTTCAAATAGATTTTGTAAGTTATATTTGCTAGCAAGAATCTTGCAGTGGGTTTCGTAACATTCCAAGATAATATAACGTAATTCGAAAGACGCAGATTTAAATCTCGTTTTTTTTTGAAGGAGTCGTATTTGTTTCAACATGGTTTCATGAATCAGTGCGTCTCTTCAGGCCTCCGATCCTCCCAAGGCAGCGCGGGCCTATCGTCTCTGCCTCCTCAACGACCTTCAAGCGTCGCCCATCCGCAGGAAAGACGCCATCGACGGTATCCCAGCCAAAGCCTAAGAAGGCTCGCCGATCTGGCGCTATCGATCTGGACGACGACGATATCGATCACGACCACATTCTCGAAGTACCTCCTTTTGGCCACCTCGTCATGAGGGGGGACAACTCCTGGATGAATCAGTTCTAACTCTTGTTGAAACCACATTTATTTACTTTATATTCGACTTTCCTTTTTACTACCAAGTTTGAACCACCTTAAAACTCGATAGTCGACGTTTTTTTTTCAAAATCTTTGTTGGAAACCACAGAATTAATTAGTTTGCTGTTACAAGTTTAAAAGCGTTTTTATCATTCGTTGTGCCCTTTTCCCGGTTGTCTCTGTTCTCCGGTTTACGTAGTTATAGCTTTCATAGGGTCCTCAATCTGCAGAAGGCAAATCGGTTTGCATTCGATCTATCCTTTTTCTGCTTGTCAATGCTTACCGGTGTACGCTTTTATTGTATGTTATATTATAGTATCCGAACTCTTCAGAATCTCAAATCAGCTAAGCCTTTGTTGTGCCCTTTTTTTCTGTTCCATCTACCACTCGTTTTTATACTCGACCCGGTGATAGTCACCACGACGTCCCTTTTCACTAGTACGAAACAACCCTCTTTTTTATATTATCCCCATTTTATGTTTGATGCATGGAAAATCATTCCATACGACATTGTAAGATGCCCCTCGTAAGAAGCATTTGCTTTACCGATTTCTACTGTTTTCTACCACTTTTTTCTATACTCGACTTTTCCCCTATGTTTTACGACATTGTTCGATGCCCCCAGAATAAAGAAGTTGGCTCCAGAATCGACTGGGAATTTGATCGAAACTCAAAAATTTATTGTGGGGGGACCATCTTCCACCAGGTTGCGAATCACAACTGCACTGTTAATCCATACAGTAAGAATTTAGTGGTTTATAGAGTAGTTATCATGCACATCGGAATTGTACATCAAATATTTCTGTCATGAAATGTTTTGAATGGAAATAACTATGCGGAGGATACGATGCTTCTACCCTCTGGTCGATCGATCTAGAGCAGCGAATCAATAGATCAGTTAGCATTGCTGGCACCCAAGACTGCGTGCACTCTTCTCGACATTGGGGTTTTTCAGTTTGACGTGGAGGTGATCGCGGAGCGACATAGTCAAGGAGTCGGTCATGGAGGTGGTCCCCCCTTTCCCTAGATCGGAACACTTCTCCCAAGAGCCAAGCAAGAAATAGAAAATCACGCTGCGATACACCGAGTATCCAGGCACTGGGAGTAGTTCAGGGCGTCTTCACAAGAGGTTTTGCAATTCAGTGCGATGCCGGGCCGGTCAGTGGTGGACGACGATCAAGACTCTTCACATTGTTTCAATTCCGAGACATCCATTTCCCAAATAACAACGTTGTATGTCTGTTACACCTATGACTTCACCGGTGTAATGCCCAAGTTTGAGGTGCATATGCACTTTCGCTCCGCATCCCTCCCTCTTCTCCTCTATGCCCTGTGGAACTTTGGTTCCGCCCACTCCAGTAGTATCCTCACCGTACGGCCCACCAGTACGCCAAGCCCCTTTTCCCCCGCGCCGAGAGGATTACGGTAGCGCGAGAGGATTACGGTAGCGCTTTTCGTGGCGGGACCGAGTGCGTGGCGCGAAAATTGCTCGTTTGAATTTCGGAATTAAATATTTTTAAGTATTTTAATAATTTTTCGGATTTTTATTTCATTAGTGTAAATCTAATACGGATTATCGATTGAATAATGCGGATTAGCGATTGAATAGTAGCGATTAAATTATCGATTGATTGAGAGAGAGAGTGAGAGACGCAGAGAGGTTAGAGAAAGGGAGGGAAGGAGGAGGG
>JACMIG010000824.1:0-26025 GCA_014805385.1 Levipalatum texanum
GCTCAAACCCGCCAATTTAAAAAGTTATGACCAACGGAAGTTCGAATTGGGTCTCGAAGGGAAAATTTTTCCGAAATTTTTTTACCCCTTTTCGTACTTTGGACCCCCAAAGGAACCAACACACCAAATTTGAGCCGATTCTGAGATGGGCAGCTTTGAACCTTTCGAAAGGTTAATCGGCGAAACTTTAAACATAATGAGGGGGACCTCTCTGGGCAAGAATTTGGCGCCAGGAAAGATGAGATGGGCCGGGTTCCCCAATACAAAGAGGAGCCCAGGATTAGGAGCAACAGTCAGCAGTTGTGAATAATATCTCGGACGGTCCCGGGTGTCCTTCTTATCTGGTTCCTCTTTCTCTCCTAGTGTACTTTCACGGTCTCTATTCTCGGATCGAAATTGGGTAAGAAGCAACACTTATTCACTGTAACGGGCTTCCTTTGTTCTGTGGGGCTGGTCTTTCCTACGGTCTCCACTCCTCCCTTCCCACCCTATCTCTCTGTATTGTCAAGATACTGTCTTCCTTCATGGACACATGGATGAAGTTGCACACACGCTGGTCCGACAGCACCATCCGTAAGGTTGGCAAGGTGCCAAGTTTCGAATCTGCTGCCCTCCAGATCTACAACTGCATCGGATCCCTTGGACTGGGTGTTTTCCTCTATGCCTCCCACACCTGTCTCGCCGTCCCCTTCCTCTGCCGCAGCATGTTCTTCGCAATTGCACGCAAAACTTAGGCCCAGCTGAGATTCGAACTCGAGTTGCTGGATTCAAAGTCCAGAGTGTTAACCGCTACACCACGGGACCACTTGTAAATCTGCGTTTCCCCTTGTTCGCCCAACAGTGTGAGGAGAAAAGAAGCATAATAGAGAAGCCGTGCAAAAGGTTTAAAGCAAAAAGATAGGTCCCGCTGAGATTCGAACTCAGGTCGCTGGGATCAAAGCCCAGAGTGCTAACCACTACACCACGGGACCCGATGGTGTGTATCCGTCGGAACAGCTTTAGGAGGCGCGCTCAATGCACAACGTGTGGGACACACTTATGGGAATGGCTTTCTCCCTCCCCCCCACCTCCCCCTCCTCGTTCTCACTCATTTCTTCTTTCTATTTCTCTCTCTGGTCCGGACGTGGCGTAGAATACAGCAGGCACGAGACAAATTGGATGTTGTCACGGGTACGGGCGAATAAACGGAGAGCCAAGGAGGGAAAAAAACAGGAATCGACAATATTCGCTTTCCTGTAAATCAAAGGAAGTGATCATGCTCCTACACTGAGAAACTGCAATCGGAAAAGGTACCCGACCCGCGCTTACTCAAATGAAGTATAGATACTGTCGTGTCTGGTGGTTAGGCCCAGTTTATCTATGCTGAAACACCAGCCGCCGTAGTAAAGTGTCTCGACCTGAGGTCAAGAACGAATCCCGACCTCAGGTCAGGATTTGCCCGTTTTGTATGGAAGTTCGGGTCTGAGGTGAGGTGTAAATCTCGAGCTTTCAGTCTCGAGCAAAGGTGCAGATTCAGACTCGAGCGAGAGAGTGGTGAGAGAGTGTGGCAGAGTGGAGAACGAGACCTAGACCTCAGGTACGAATCGCGACTCGATCGCAATGACTCGAGATCCGGACCTGAGGTCGAGTCTCGCTCTCTTCGTTTGCATACTCTTTCTCGGTCAGAGAAAAACCTCAGGTCGAGCTCGAGTCGAAGGTCAGGTCGGAGACGACGACCTGAGGTTCATCTCGACCTGACCTCAGGTCGGGATTCATACCTCAGGTCGGAACCTCAGGTCGAAATTCGTACCCGAGCTCGAGTTCTCAGGCGAGATTCGTACCTCAGGTCGAGATTTCGACCTGACCTCAGGTCAGAGTTCGGACCTCAGGTCTGTACTCCAGACCTAACGTCAGGTTGGACCTGAGATCGAGACACTTTACTACGGCGTCAGGTAAACTGGGTAATTTAGGTTACACTCGCTTTTCTCGCCTGCCAACATTATTTCCTGGGTAGGCGGAGGACTAACGGCGCTAAACTTCATTTAAATGCGTCGGACAATATCAGCCCTTACGGTAGAAGCTCTGGTCCATGCATTGGCACGGTTTTCTCACCTCCATACAACCGGCGTGCCAAAAGAGATTTCACTTTTTCAGCGAATAAGATAACTCTTGGTTGTCAAACCAGTTGGATTTTGTCAAGGGGTAATGAGTGTGTAAGTAGTGGAATAGCCCTTCTATGCACGATACGTTGCTTCATGGACCTGGGAATATTTTTCATTCCATGAGATGTCCCCAGTAACTCCCGGTTCTCGCGGAAAAAGGCTGATAACAGTGATTATCACCATGATTATCTTTACATGAACATGTAATCTATTCAACGCGGAAATCAAAATGCGTCTATTATACTTACTGACACTATCCACCCAGTATCACGACAATTTGGGAGTGCTCAATCTGGCTTGTTAGGCTCACGATTGAGCCATCGAATGAGGAGTCGTCATGAGATCTCGATTTTCGATACCGTAGTCGTGTTTTCTAACTGGGAAAAACATATTTCAAATTCAGAAACAAATTCTCATTACCCCTTGATACATTCCAACTGGTTTGACAGTCAAAAGTTTTCTTATTCGCTGAAAAAGTGAAATAGTTTTTGGCACGCCTGTTGTATGGGTGTGAGAACATGGACCCGAGCTACTACCGAAAGAATGGACATCTTCAGATATCTTCATGAAGACGCGATCAGTGTAATTATTCTGGACAGATCGGTTTAGAGGAATATTTTTACTTACCGTTGCATGGAATTTTTTAATGGTGATTCAATTTTTTCACTATCTCGTGTTGAAGTGATCCGCTTGGCGGACAGTATTGAAGAAGGCTTGGCGGACGCTTTTGAAGAAGAACCCATTTTATTGGCACGTGTGCGACTGCCCCGGCCCGACGGGTTGTGTGATTGGTGCGCCCCCATTCTCGATCGAGTGCGAAGTGTGCTTTCGGAAACAGCAGACTCACTGTCCTTGTCTCCCCGTATTATTCAGAGTTCTCCTGCTACTCCCGTTCCGACACAATCCTTTCCACTGTTCGATTGCCGTTCAGCAAGTTTATCGGAGCTGTCGGTGGATTCGCGGGGATTATCCCTTCGTATCTCCGTGACCTGTTTCGTTGAAGCTACTGCGACCCCATACTTGTCGGGAGAGGAAATCGGAATGACCATTCCGAAACTATTTCGCTGTGCCAAGGGCTTCTCAACCAGAACGAACTGGAACGGAGGGCGCCACCTCAATTGCCCGCTGAACACTCCATCAGTGAGCGCCCTCCTCCCAGTTAGAGCCATCTCTGTTGTCGACTTCCGACTAGTGATCATCGTCTCATACATTATTTAGATTACAAACCCGTTCCGAAAATGGGGTGTTGCTCTGGAGCCGCTAGGCAGACGGGGTCACAATAGCCGGTTCTGGTGTTCGAGAAGTCCTCTTGTGTTGGCTTCTTTCTGCTTTCTGCGATTCCTAACAGCTATCGATTTGATGTACGTCATCGGCCCAGAAAGTACGGGGGCGTGGCCTATTCCTCTGCGTCTCTGCTCGATTTCTCGATCGCTCTCACCCTCTCCCATGCCAGTCAGTCGCCGTCTCCTCTTCTCCAAGTCGCCGCTCTGCCTCCATTTACTAAAGCTTCCTACGATTCATTACTTTTCTGTTGTTATTCCTTGTTCATTTTTCATCTATTCTCTTCAGTATACTCTTTATCGGAAACGCACGTTTTATTGACTACGTAGTCGAGTAGAAAACAAGCTTTGGGGGGCGGGAGCGGGGTCTCCTTGAGCATGCCTCTTCTTGTGTCGTTTTTCCATGGTCGCGGATCTCAATCCCCTCATTGTCTCTCGCATTACAATTGGTTAAATTTTTAAGATGATCTCATTGTCTCACGCATTACAATTGGTTAAATTTTTAAGATGAGCGGAGAGGGTCGCTACTCGCTTGATGATTTTGTCAAGCTCGAGATGATCGGCGAAGGCTCGTATGGAGTCATTTACAAAGGCGAGAATCGGGTGACAAATAAACTCGTCGCCATGAAGGAGATCCGCTCGGAGGTACAGTCTTCAGTTCATCGCTACTTATCTTTAACAACTTGCTTTTCGTATTAGGTGTGTGTTGTGATGAGTAAATGTAATTTTTCCCTCAGGACGGGTTCGTCCCGTCGACTGCAGTGAAATTTCGATGCTGCGCGAGCTTCGCCACCCCAACATCGTCAACCTCGAGGAGGTCTTCATGCCGGTATTTACTCATTGTTTTCTTAAGCCCACTGTAAACGAATTGCTTCAGGAGAACGGGATCTATCTCATCTTCGAGTTCCTCCAAATGGACCTGAAGAGGGCTATTGATCAGATTCCGGACAACCAGATGATGGACCCCGAAATCGTCAAGTCGTACCTCATGCAGAACTGCCAGGTATCCGTTTTATTCTTCGATTCCTGTCCAGAGCGCTGCCAGCGAAACTTTATTACTGTCCAATATTTCTGTTCTAGAAACTACTAATCCCGTGTATTTCAGGCCATGTGCTTCTGTCATCAGCGAAGTGTCATTCATCGCAACTTGAAGCCCCAGAATCTTCTCGTCGATGGCAACGTGCATTTATTAGCATTTTTATATCTAAAATCTAATCTATCAGGGCGTTATCAAGTTGGCCGACTTTGGAATGGCGCGTGAGATCGGCATTCCCCCCTGCGGGGACGCCCACGAGGTACCAGTTCTGCATATTTATGTTATTATGTGTGGTCAATAAATTATGATATTTCTGTTCCAGGTCGTAACGCTATGGTATCGCTCCCCGGAGATGCTGTTGAGCGGCCAGCGGTTCTCCATGGGCAACGACGTCTGGTCGATCGGCTGTATATTCGCTGAGATGGCCTCCAAGAAGCCGCTCTTCCAGGGAAAATCCGAGATGGACGAACTTTTCTGCTTTTTCCGGTGCGCTTATCCCCTCCCCCATTTTAAATTGATTATTTCAGTAATGATTATGCGTGTTGGGCCAAGGGGAAGAGAGGGGTAGGGAAGCGGAACTACTTTATTCGGGAAAGACATGACAATCTTAAGCAAGAAGCAAGCAGCTGCGATGTCGGGATGGGGGACAATGTGGGAATTCTACATGGGGCTCTAAGGCCTGGGGGAAGGGACGGGATCCGGCCCTGGGCTCGCGGGGGAACTGCCCCGTCTGCTCGAGGCTGGGGCCTTTTGTACTCGACCAGCAATGAGTCAGTTGTCTTTGTATCTCTGGGTCTCCGGGATAGCTAGCGACTCTCTCGACTCTTCTCTTGATCCCGCGCTCCGAGCCCAAGGCTCGGAAAGCCAGAACGTTCTCCAGCACTACAGTCTCATGACTAGTGGCAGTCTACCTCCTAATCCTTACATTTCGAATGATGACAATGTATATTGGAACATGGTCTTTACTTCAGAGTGATGGGCATTCCGAAGGAGCTGCTGTGGCCCGAGTGGACCGATTTCCAGACAAAGTTCCCCAAGTGGAAGGAAAACCATCTCTGCGAGCAGATGGCTCAATATCTCAATGCCGCCGGATGCGACCTCCTTCAGGTTATTTATTCCCACAATAATCCAATTTTAAAAACATATATTCAAATACTCATGAATATTTGTGCAGTCCTTCTTGGAGTACGCTCCCGCCAACCGCATCTCCTTCAAAGCCTGTCTCACCCACCCGTACTTCGATGACGTCGCCATGGACAAGTTACCCGCCGGCGACTGGCGCGGAGCCCTTGTCCTCCAGACAATTAACAAGTAAATACAATACCTTTTGCCCACTTAGACACTCACTGCACTACAAATCGCAGCGCTGATTGAAATTATCGGGGCTCACAACATTGCCAAAAATCGTTCCGCCTTATTTCCTGTGGTTAGCGTACGTCCGCACCCGCGCGACCCCGCAGGAAATGTTGCGGAACGATTTTTGGCAATGTTGTGAGCCCCAATAATGGTAGACTGGCCTGATATCTTTCACTTACAGGTCGAATCGGGCTCGAGGCACTGTACCCAAGACTGCCTCCAGCACTCGACGCGTCTCTTCTACTCAAGGAGCCTCCTCCCGCCATCTCGCCCGCAACTCACTCTACGACGAGCCATGGCCAACCTCTGCAGGTATTGCATTCTCCTCAAATTTAGTTTCTCGTGATACGGTATTTATGAAGTATGTTCCGATTTTTTAAAGAAGGATTCCTGGCACGTTTTGACCCCCACTTCTCTTTAGCTCATTCGCTATTTCTCAATCTCCTGATGACTGTACCCATCAAAATTTCGGGTGGAAAATAATTATCCGAGGCTTCAGAACTCTCCGAAGTGTCGTTATATAGGCACTGCTAATTGTGCCAATCATCGAGTTTACTGTTTTTAATTACAAACTGATTACATTTCCATGCAGGCGATGAGGAGGAGAGGAAGATGGGAAGGGCACTACTGGCACTGTCGATGGAGGGTGAAGAAGACTCCAACCAGGTATCAGAACATCTGTAGTTTATTCAGTCATCCCCGGAAACCCGTATAATTATGTTGCGTCCGTTTGGTCCGTGTTGAGTCTTATAGTGGGACGCAATCATTAGACGAGCACAAGTTTCCCTCGAACACGATAGTATGTCCTCAAGGATGATATTTTTGATAGTTTCCATGCCCCACGAATAACACTGGGAAGGATTCTCACCCCGTGCAATGCGATGTGGCCATTATCTCCAGGATTATTGATTTATTTCTCGCGTCAGGACTCCTTCTCACACTGACCAACATATTTTGCCGAAAGGATTTTTAAAGGCACTCGGCAGGGTCTGAAATATCGGAAAATGTTCATTTTCCACAAGAAACAGTTGCACGCTAAACAGAGTAATGCCGGGATTTGTGAAACTTTTCGTTTACCTTTACATGATTGTATCTGTTCTTTTGCAGAAGGCCCTCGAGGAGTTGACGTACGACGAGGCTCTGCCGGAATCTTCAGGTACTGCTTCCTCGGCCACTTTAAGGTTGATATAATCATGCTAATCCAACTACTCCGGAACTATATTTTTATATGTTTTGAGTGGAGAAGATAGAGCACGGAGTAATTGAAAATTCTGAACGATTTCATGCCGGATAGCATAGGCTGAACTCATTTACGTTACTGTATTTCATCGCAAACTGATTTCCGTTCCTTGCAGACGAGGAGGAGATTCACATGCAGATTGCACTAGCAGAGTCGAAAGAAGAGCACGATCGAGAGGAAGAGAAGAGGAAGGTCCCCAACCAGGTATTAAACGCGTATCAATATTAATAGAGACGACCTGTTATTAATAACAGCTTTGTCTATAGCAATTCGCATTGAATCTTATTGCCATCCTATTTAACACCATCTCAATCGCTCGAATTCGGAGACTTGGTTCGTTATAATTCTCGAAATAATTAAAATTATCATCAAATTCAATTTCTCATCAGAATTATTAGTATGACAATTAATTACAGGCGATCGATGTGGCACCGGGTTCGACGGACGGATGGGACCAGCCCGACTTCGTGGACCCCTGGGCGCCGGCCACGGACCAGGCAGTGACGCCTTCGGAAGGACTCCATCCGTCCGTCCCTCCTCCCGCCTACTCCAGTGCTCCGGCCAACTCGAACATCGGCACTGGAGCTGATCCCATCTCAGCCCGGGATGCACCCTCGCAGGAAGCTCCCACCATCGTTCACAAAGATGTGAGTGTTAATCACTACGAACAGTACTTCTATGGTCAATGTTATTACGGATAATTTCAACATTATCACTAATGATAACTTTGCCGCCTTTCTCTCCCATGCCGATCACCCCCACGTCCGCCTCCTCCGCTGGTTCCGTCAGCCGCAGCTCGAACTCCGAGGCCTCCAAATCGTTTGTCGGCGAGGCTTCCTCCCTCGTCAACCTCGACAAGCTCGGAGGACCGTCGAAATGTGGGTGAAAATTCTTCTTTTTACAATTATCACTCGTGGTGACTCTCGTAGTAATGTTATCACGAGAATTATCACTAGTGATAACCTTCGAAGTATTATTATCACGAGCGAGCGCTCGTAGTAATATTGACACTAGCGGTATTAGTCGAGCTAACGTTCCCCTTACAGCTTCTGACCCTCCCGTCGCTGGTGGAACTCCCGCCATTCCTCCCTCATGAGCTCGCCCCGTCCTCCTCCCACATCCCCTCCAGCCCCACCTCCGCATACAACCCCCATCACCCCCTTTGCCAACAATTGGGATAGTAATGTCTTCTTTCACCTAATCTATTATAATTAATCTTTCTCTATTTTAATATTTTCTTCAGCCCGCTCTTTCGGAGGGTAGTACGTCTGACTAATTATAGATCGATATACCGATTATAGATTGTGATAGACACCGAATTCTGCCTCGAACCCACAACTTTCTGACTCTTCGCGAACAAATAACTGTCGGTGTTGATGCACTCTGCCAGGATATCGTGAATAAGAAGTTTGTAGAGCTGGAGATTCTTTTTCTGTGTCTCGTTGTCAAGGCCAAATGATTAAACGAATCGAGGAGGGCGATATTTGAAGCAATCGGAAGTGTTTGATCGGAGAAAGTTCCTCGAGGTTTCGAGATGGATAAGGCGGTCGGTGGTGGCAGGTGCTTTCATGAGGGTAATGAACGGGGGAGGCACTTGTGGCCTCCGCCTCTCCTCCCCTCCCAACAGCAGCGAAAAGAGGCTCATGGCACCTATGGGCTGGCCGGATAAGGAAGCCGCAAAGGACTCCTCCTTCCTTTCCGCTCCAACGGTGAACTTTTATTCATGATACAGCTTCGAATTCCTGCACCGAGTATGTCACGGGATTGGTCCTAGGACATGCAGGGAAGGTGAAACGGAGGACGCGATGAGACATCGGCGAAACTTTCCAACGACCGCACGGCGATATCTCAAAAGTTCGATCACTGCCGTCTCCACAAGATGTTGATTTTTCAATTTAATGTTCGACTTATCCGTGATTTTGTGATGGTGCCGAAGCTTGTCCGTTTGCGTTCTGTTTGTCTCTCTCTCCACTGTTCTCTCGTTTCCCTAACCGGTTAGGGAAACGAGAGAACAGTGGAGAGAGAACTGGTGCAAACGGAACGCAAATGGAACAGCTTTGGTACCATCACAAAATGTGTGCTCGCACTATATTTTGCTCGATCACAAACTCACAAAATAGAGTTACTTTTAAAATTTAAGAGCGTAGGCTTCCTTACAATTAGTACCTTGATCAAAACATAGAAATTTAATTTGAGGCTAATAAAATAAATAAGAATAAGATCAAACCCAGTAATGAAGAATAATAGGAAGATGGGGTCGAACGCGGCGTAGATTGTCATGAGCATCATAAGAATATGTCCTACTCCTCCGACGTCAATTCCGAACGTGGGCATGACGAATATCGAGAAGGTCGGCACGTAGGAACAGAACCAGGGAACAGCCGCCTGTGTGATATTGTTAATGGAAAATTCAAAACAAAGAAAACTACATCCAAAATATCTCTGACCTGAACAAGGAGCGACAGAAATAGCTGACGTTGAAGTGATCGGGTCGCCTCGCTGATATTGAGATTGCTAAGAACACTTCCGATTGTATGCGATACATCGTCATTGAACCTATTGTAGGTGAGAGCTCGTCGAATGCGTGAAATGCAGAAGAAGATGACTCCAGTCGCCGGAAAGACGGCGAGAGCTCCACCGGCGAAGAAAATGAAAGACTCCATCCAGCGACCAACGCTCAGTGGTGGGTTCGAAGATCAATCGATTAAGAGCAAGAAATTATAAAACTTACCACAAATGAAACACTCATGAACCCTTTGAGTTCCGGTTTAAACATGTCGACTCCGTATACGTCGCGCACCAATGGAGCGAATGCTACACGTGATCCGTTGGTTGGAAGGTGGAACGAGAAGCCATATGCGATTATGGAGGAGTATAGCAAGTTGATCAAGATTGCAATCATCATCCAGGTGATTTGAGGAAACTTTCGCATGCCCTCGAACCAAGCAGGTCTGAATCTCTTCAATTTTCCCAGGCATTATGATTACCTGCAGAATGTGATGTAGCGGTACACGAAATGAAAAGTTATCAAAATGAAGCTCTCGAAATAAATCAGGACAAAAAGAAACGCGGCTAGAGTTCCATGAAATTCCGAGCTTTCGAAGTAGCGAAGACTGAAGAAAATGTAACCGTAGGACGTCAACTGCATGGCCTGAAAAGAGGCTAATGCGAAAAACATGCTGAGGGGACGGGGCGACTAATATGCCACCACAAAATTTCAAAAGATTTTTCTTTCTTCGCTTTTTACTTCTGTTTTACTTGATAGGCTAATAAATCGTTACCGGCAGCGTATAGAGATGCGCGAGTGTTACAGAGATATCACTGATGCAAAATACTCGCAATAGTATTCGATAATTCCCGATTTTCTTGTTCGAGTCGGTATAGATAACGAGAAATAAAACTGCGTTTGCTATCAGAGAAAAGAAGCCAGTTCCATACGTCCACATCTGAACAGAGAGTGATTGAAATATGTTGGGATAGACCAACTTCATGGACGAATTTTGGAATTGTAAAATGCAGGAGAGAATAGTAAGACATGGGCGAGACAAAGAGGAACCTGAATCTTAGTATAAGAGTTCCATTACGGTATTATTTTCGTCTACCATAAGTGTTTTGCTTCCTAGTAATAAGAAAACCTTCTTGGTGGTATACGAAAAAGCTTAATGTCTGCGGATAATGGACTGGTAAAGGTTGCACATAGAGCCTCTGTTGTGCAGGATTGCCAAAGGACAGGATGGTCCAACCGAGATGAAGGAATCGAGGAATACAAATGTACACACTTGGAGTGAAAGGACGAGTGTATGTACTATTTCTTTTCTTCCATGTGAATACAATAACTTTTCGTGGGATCCGCAAGAGATATTCGGAATCATTGCATTTGCTTCTCGAGCATGGCGAAATACACGTCCGCTTCCTTTGTCAATTTGATGGGGGAGAACGCCTGCACTCGCAGAAAATCTGGGTTGCGGTGTCGCAAAATTACCAGTTTTCTAATAATTGTTGATTCAAGATAAAATACCACTCATTGCTATAGGGCTTAAAAGCACTACGAAATCGTCAAATATGTCTGCCTGTTTCTCTAATTATGTAACTCAAGATAAAATGCGTGATATAGTTTCAGTTCAGTACTCTGGAACACACTACGAAACCGTACGATGTGTCTTGTTACTGACTGAGTTTATAGCATGTACTGCTGCATAAACGATTGCGGGAAATTTCACAGGCCCGCTCAGTTCTCTCGATTGTTTTGGTGCACCCAAATTGAGTGTAAGAAGCACGTAGACCAGCATTGTGTGAGTGCATCTACAAAATAATGTTCTGAATAATATTCTGATTTATTTGCTTGAGGAATTCTCTCTGGTAGTGGAACGAGGCTGCACCTCGTTCCTCCGACCAGAAGAAAGTGAACACCGTTCGCATTATGGAATGAACAGAGAACATTCCATTGAAGCGATTCGAAAGTATTTTGGCTCATTGTCTCGTAAAAGTATCCTCGTTATTGAAATTCATAGATCTGTTCACCGCAGACAATCCCGCAGGAAATCGATACAGTATTTTATGCATGATATGATAATATAAAACTGAACACGATACTTCAAGGGATTGGTCCTAGTACATTCTGCGAACGTGAAACGGAAGAGGAGCCCTTGAGAATGATGAGACAGCGGCGAACCTTTCCAACGACCGCACGACGATATCTCAAAAGTTTATCGTTTAGATTCTTCGTAATAACATACTGCTTCGATCATAATATCCAGACCATAGTTCAAAGACAAATAAAATTTATGAATATTCTCAAACCCAGTAATGAAGAATAGTAAGAAGATGGGGTCGACAGCAGCGTAGACGGTCATGAGCATCATGAGAATGTGTCCGATTCCTCCCACGTCAATTCCGAATGTGGGCATGAGGAATATCGCAAAAGTCGGAACGAATGAACACAGCCAGGGAACTGCCGCCTGTATGCGTTAACTTTTCTAGGGACTCGATTGAATAAGTAGAATCTGAACGTAGTTTCTGAACACAGTACTACTAATTAGCCATTACTAAATGGATTGTAGTTTTACGATACCTGGACCAATAGAGATAGGAATAACTGACGCTGAAGTGATCGCGTCGCTTCACTGAGATTAAGGTTGCTGAAAATAGTCGCAGCTTTATGGCAGGATCGTTGTGCATTGGGACCTATTGTATCTGAGGGCTCTTCGAATGCGGATGATGCAGAAGATAGCGATTACAGTCGCCGGAAAGACGGCGACTGCTGCACCCGCAAAGCATGTGAACGATTCGATCCAACGACCTTCACTCAGCGGCGGGTTCCAAGATCAATTGATTTACGTGAATAAACTGTTAAACTTACTACAAATGCAACACCCATGAACCCTTTGAGCTCCGGATCAAACAAGTCTATTCCGTACACGTCGCGCACAAGAGGCGCGAATGCGATACGCGTTCTGTTGTTTGGAAGGTGGAAGGAGAAGCCATACGCGATCGTGGCAATGTAGAAAAAGTTAATCAACATTGCAACCGTCATCCAAGTGACGTAAGGGAACTTTCGCATGCCCTCGAACCAAGCAGGCCTGAATCTCTAGTACTTTTACCGGAAATCATGACTACCTGCAGAAAGTGATGTAGCGGTAGACGAAGTGAAAGATCAACAGAATGAAGCTTTCGAAAAACACAAGGACGAATAAAAAGGAAGCTAAAGTTCCATGAAATTCCGAAGTTTCCAAGAAACGTAGACTGAAGGATATGTAACCATAGGACGTCAATTGCATGACCTGTAAAATATAGAGTGAGATATTTAGGAGAGCCTATATTTTCAGATCTTTCTGTGCGTAACGCCCGTTGGAACAATAATTGCTGTTGTCGAGCTGTGCAGCAACAGGCTAGGCCAATACATATTCCACCCATGCAACGTAAAGTTGAAATAACTGTAGTATTAGTGCCCTATACAAATGAGTTTCGGAAGAAATATTTGCCCCACATCGGTTTAGGATTGATGAATACAAATAATTGACTATGCCTGTTTACTTTGCAGATCGGTTTGGCTGTTTAGGAACAATAAGGATTCAAAGAGTTGCGATTACAGGCAGTGTGTAGAGATGTGCCAGTGTTACAGATATATCACTGATGCAGAACACTCGCAAAGGCACTCGATATTTTCCGATTTTCTTGTTAGAATCAGTGTAGATGACGAAAAATAAAACTGCATTTGCTATCAGCGAAATGAAGCCCGTTCCATACGTCCAGATCTGAACAGAAAGTGATTAAAATCTATTGGGAAAAATCAACTTCATGGACGTATTTTGGAATTGTAAAATGCAGGAGAGAATAATTGGACATTGAAGGAGTAGAAGAAGAAGAATCCGCGTATATGACTTCCATTACGGCTTCGCAGCTACCATAAGTATTTTGCTTCTTGATGATAAGAAAGGCTTCTGGGCTGCATGCGAAGAGGCTTAATGTCTCCCGGTAATAGAATCATACAAGCTAAATATTTGCAGGGTCAATTGGGCAGCCAAGAGATGAGATGGTACGAACGAAACAAATGGAAAACGAATACACACAATTGTAAAGTACATTTCGCGTGTCTGCACTATTCCTTTATTTCCCATGCAAATAAAATAAATTTCCGTGAGAACCAAAAGCGATAATCGGAATCATTTCATCTGCTTCTCGAGCATGGCAAAGTACACGTCCGCTTCCTTGGTCGGATTGAGCGAAGGACGGCGCCAGCGATCGCTGAAAATCAGCCTACTATTGTAATAGGAAATGATTGATGAATGAATTAAAAAACTATCCTTGAAGACTTTAAAGTGAAAGCGCCTACTAAAATTCTTGTAATTACTCATACACTACAAAACGTATGATGTGTGCTTTGCTACTGCCTGAATTTGTAGCATGTACCGCAGCGTGAACGAGCGTGGGAGATTTCACAGATTTTGTGCACACAACATTAAATCGGGTGCTCCAGTATGTCTGAACATTAAAGTTCCTGACTTCCGCGTAGGCGCTATCTTGGTGCCGACGCTGCGTAATACATTGACATTTGAGAGCATCTTGGCCGCCTGCGATTACTCCGATTTAGCCTTCAGTCAATTTACACTGACTAAAGTCACCTGCGCTCTGATGGTCGGTTCCTTTAGAAGCACGTAGAACATCATCATGTGGGCGCATCTACAAATAAGATATTTAGAATAATTTTCGTAATATTTTTAATAGTAATTAAAATATTACACGACGATCCATATGTCGTAGAGAGACACGGATACATAGCGAATTAGCGCGAATTGCTCCGTGCTCGGAAGCAGTAGATATATGAAGAAGAAAAAGTAACAGCAAACATTCGTGGTGAATCCAGGAATAGCCAGTTTGAGAAAAACCTGAATTTTAGTAAATATTTCGATAGAAACATTAGTCATTCACATTGATGACGCGAATATTTTCTTCGATCTGATATGTGCGCCGAATTGAATACGATGGTACTGTAGCTCCGTGTTGTTTCAACCTTTTCAGTTCGCGATAGTTGTAGCGAACGACGAATGTCAGGCCCTATATTTCAGACATAGCCACAACGTTTAGAAATAAACTCACCGTCAGGCTTGTCACAAGCCAAAAGGCAGTATATATAATGTACACGTAAAAGCCGTAGATGTCTGCATCACTGAGTAGTTGTTAGGTATAATCGTACTCACCAAAGTAGATTAGTACTGGATTGGTGATGGCGATTGCAGCTATGGTTATGAGAATGATGAAGAATACTGCGAGCGTGTTCCGAGACTGCTCCTCGTACCACGACCAGTAAAATGTCGCCACCGTTCGCTCCACAGCGATTGCACCTATTCTGTTACACAAGGTATGAGAAAACTGCTCTAGCTTGGACGAGCTATGGACGCATTGTGTTGTTGCATCCTACAATGATACCCTCTACAGAAAGTCAAAAAACTACAGAAAGCTTGTTATTTCATAACGATTCAGTTCGCAAAAATAAATCATCCCTCGAAATTTACCTTAACACTTTGTCGGCACTCAAGCTGCATAGCAAAACCGAAATGAATACCAACCCTGCACTGAGAAATGACATCAGGGAGCCACGGACATTCGATGTGATTCCGAGAACGACATCGTCGACTGAGAGTGACATTCTGTTTTATGAACGAGAAATTGGACAGAGAAAGGCAGCGATTATCGAAGTATTGGTAGAAGAGTAACACAGTTCGCGATAGACTCGCCAGAATGTACTCAGCATACAGGCAGCAAATCATCAGACGAACATTGCGGTGGAGCAGATGAGCACTGCATATAATATCATTGAAAGTGATGTATAATATTTGAAGCTTTGATGGTGTCCAACAAAAACTCACCGCCATACAGCTGCCAGAAAGAATGGAACAACAACAAACAGCGTGCCAATCAGGAAAAGCTAAAATATGTAAATGATTCACAGAAACGGCATGATAATTTGTAAAAGCTAAGAAGATTATTTATGCGTAAAAGAAACCTCGAATATGTAGAGAACTTCGAATAGCGGGAAATGTGGACTGGTTACAGTTGAATTGATACAAACCGAAGTATATCCCGGAATAAAAGCAACCATCCGAACGATCCGTTCCGAGCTCTGTAAAATTCAATCTTAAACCAAGTTCTCTGCACGTGCCGCAGGGGCAAAAATTTCTAACGATGGCAGTACTACAATTTCGAAATCTGAAAAGTTTGCAGTGGTCTCCCAGAGCAACGCTGCAGGTGCTTGTTAAATTGCAGATGTTTGAAACGAAGACTAGGAACGCCGTTTATTGAAAACACAACTTGCACATTGAAAAGAGCAACGAAATTCATATCTTTAGAGGTCGGAGAGTATTATGACCCAGGCATGGATGAGGGCGTGACGTCATTTCCTCCATCCTCTAACAACAGTAGGTGAATATGCCGGAACTCTTAAATGACGCAGCATCAGCAAACAAGACAAATAGAATAAGTACAGAGCTCTCTCCTACAATGTTCATAATTATAGGCGTGTCATTTCCTTCTTTTCCTTAATACAGATTCCGGCTCTCGTTCAACCTCTTCCTATTTCTTGATACCATCCATTCTGTATGGTCTGGTCTGTCTGACAGGAAACATAACATGAAAAATTTACGATCACTCCCAAGAATACACCGCTAATTAATTTATCCACGCGCAAGTAACTGAATAAATTGACCACGTTGAACATATGTCTATCCACACAAGGATATGAAATAAAGTTTTCATATATTTTCAGATTGGTTGTTCCGCTGGGGATATTATTTTGCGTATGATATAAGAGGGGTGAATCTAAATTTAGCGGCGATTCGGAAAAAAGGGCTGTTTTGGGATTTCTGTGCCGGGCGTGCTTGCACTTTACCTCTCGCGCATCAGAAATCCCCGGGATTTTTGTGCCAATTTTGGAGCAGAAATCCCAAAACAGCCCTTTTTTTCCAAATCGCCGCTAAATTTAGATTCACCCCTCTTATATCGTGATATCTTTATCTGAGTTTTCAGCTGTAATAACAATGAACAGAGTGTAGAGGAACTATGGGAGAATGGGGGATACTGATGCACTAGAATGTTTACCTGACCATTCTCGCTCAGAACGCATGATATGTATCGTCGGCGGAATGAACGCTCCGGGAATTTCGCTCATCGCCCTACGATCACTATCATTGTTCTCTCGTTTCTCTAACCAACGAGAAAACAGTTGACAGAGATCGTTGGGCGATGAGCGTATTGTCCGGAACGTTCATTCCTCCGACATTACGCAGTTTTATTCCATTCCGCCTACAATACGTGATGTTATTTCTTCTGTCTTCAGAAACGAGCACAATTTTCCCGTATGATTATACGTCGTTGTCATATTATCATTCAGCAATGATCAATGGCTCCACCGTAACATTACCGTACGGCCTTGACTTTGACCGGCAGTACGCAATACTCATCATGAAATAGTTCGTCGATTCTTTTATTTGCTCACTTCAATATACTCGCAGTTCCGCCCACGTGTACGGAGTGTTTGCCGTTTTCCTCATGCACCCAACGATGGTGTACCTTTTCTACAAGCATTCCCCCCACCTCCAGCCCGATTTCCGTCTCGGCTGCATTGCCCATCAGGTAAGCCATACCCTTCTAAAGAGTGCACTCTTCTGGCCCGAACACTCCCCAATGAACACGAATTGTTGGCGGGGGGTTCATGTTTCCGATGCAAACGGAAAACGGTTTTGGAACCACGCTAGTGATTTAATTCATTTTGTTTTATTTTTTCAGCTCTCCATGTGTCTCGCTGACATCTGGATGTGTTTCTGCCAGACACTATATCCACTACTCCCAATTCCAGCGATGATATGTAATGGCTTTCTCTGCTCACTCGATCTACCCCACTCATTTTTCATGGTATATTCTTGAACGTATTGTTGAAATTTGGGGGTGCATTGACGAGGGAAAACCCGAAACGTCGACGAAAAAAGCTTTATTCGTTGATTGGACTGTGAGCAAGTGAACGGGGCATTGAACAATATTTACATCCTACTAGGGCAATGAGCACACATTTCGAGTTGTTATTTCCAACGTCTTTAAGACAGGGGAAGCCGTGGTAACTGTGTGCACTGCGGCCGCCTTCTTCTTTGTCCTCATTATCGTCCACCAACTTCTCCTTCCGAGTTCAAGCGTGCTTAAGTTATCGCGAAGGTTCAGCTGTCAAATGAATACCAGTGCAAGCTTTCATTTGAGGTCTCAATACCTTCTGTCGTTCTTTCTATTCCTTATAATGACTCCAGCCATCGTGGCATTCGCCATATGGGGACATGGCGCCTCTTATGGAGAAAAGGAACTACTGGTAAGACGGATCTATTGCTCCGTTCCAGAAGAATGATTGTAGACACAGAGATTGCGCTGGACAAGTGTATATCCATCAGTCGTTGTCTACGGCAGAGAGGGCGATATCGGAGACTATTTGAAAAGTATCCCATTTTTGGTTGGAGCCTAAAAATGCAGCATAACAAGCACCCGTTCGCACTTCGCTGCAAAAAGGGAATTTATCTACCTAAAATATGTTTTATGAAAAACGTTGTTGGTAATTTAGTGGAACGTCGAGCGGGCGTATTCTTGGGAGCGATCCTATCGCCACCAATAAATGCTTGCAGTAATGATTGTTCTCGGATGCACACTGCTTGTTGTGATGCCAATCGTCCCGTACACTCTCATATCTTCCGTCCGCATCTTGAAGGCTTATAAGGTGTAGAAATGCCTTGCCATCTCCTTTCGCATAAATTCAGGTTCATATAATAAAAATGGAACTATTCTTGCGCAAGAGCGCACAATTCGAATTCTTATCATCCAGGTATATTTTTATTACTCTCTGCTCATACGAATTCTTTGTGCACTTGACGAAAATTTAGACGCGATTTCGCATAATGTAGTTGTTACTACAGTTGATCTACTCGGTTGTCACTTTCATCACTCCAATAACCATGATGCTAGGGTTCAACGTTTATCCACCTCGCTTTCTCCCGAATTGGTCAATTGCAATTCTTCGTGTCGGAGCATTGGTCAGATTTTTTTTATTTTGGAGTATCTGCATTTCATGTCAGGCCATGTATACGTTTCACTCCTTCCTCGATTCGGCGATATCATTCATAAAGACGCCAACATATAGAAAAGTGAGAAAGTTTTGAAAGGTGAGCAAAAGTGTATAATGAAATAAATTTAGGTCATCAAATCTGACATCCGTTCCTTGTACAAGCGCTTGCTACATCCGAATACGCTAGCGATTCGAATAACTCGTCCTTCAATGGAAATTAGCGCTATTAATCATACCAAATTGTTTCATTTTTTCATCGGAGAATAGTGGCCGCTATTGCATATTAGTCTTGCAAGGAACTTGCGAGCGTTCCATAAAGAGATAAAAGTCGTTCGCGTAAAAAAAACAGGAAAGTGCTGCTAAACAAATAATGAAAATGACGCTCAAGCGTCATTCCTCTCAATATTGTCCGGCATTAAAGTGATGCGGAGGCGATGCGCGAACTACTCCGCGTCAAGCAGCGTAGTGAATGTAATCATGCCCCGGAAGATCACACTTATGCTTCTTACTTCTGAGTAGTTCGCGCGTCGCCTTTGCATCACTTTAATACCGGACAATAGTTCACGTTGTGCATATGGCTGTAAAAACACAAGCGCTGGCTTAGAATGTGATTGATTCCCTGTCGTCTCAACCTGGACAACAGCGAGCGCTCTCCATTTAACTGTTCTCTGGGAGTGACTGGAGTCGTACTTCCAGGGTTCATAGTTGCAAATGCACTGCGAAGATGGCGTAGAACTGTTCTCCTGCCAAAATAAATAAACTATAGACAACACTTTGGTTGTAACACATGGTTTTTAGTTGTAGCACAATTTGTGTGCTGCTTTCTGGGTTTGTTAGCCCCTATGGCACTCGGAGCTTTTACCCTTGACGTCGGGGGAAAAGCGAAAGGCGCTCTCTGTACGAGAATGTCTCGGAATAATTTATTCACCATGATTAAAGATGCAAAATAGCAAGCTCATATATCCAAATGTTGGAAGTGTGCGTGCACTTTTGGACGGATAAGCACAAGAGAAAAAATGCAAAACGGTCCGAAATTAATTTTCAAGCAATAGTCCGTGTCGTTTGGTCCATCTGGATATGATCTCTTATCGTATAAGGAGAGACTGATGGATTTGTGTACGAGCAGGCGCTACGAAGAAAACGCCGGAAGGACGTCCTGCCATGTTAATTACATATTGTCGGCGGAATAAACGTTCCGGACTGTCCGCTCATCGCCCTGCGATCTCTCTCCACTGTTCTATCGTAATCTGGCGGTTAGACAAACGAGAGATCAGTGGAGAGAGATAGCAGGGCGATGAGCGTACAGTCCGGAATGTTTATTCCGCCGACAATACACGATCACTCTATCTCATAATATCCACGCCCTGTTCCTCAGTAGATCCTTTGTTTTCACCTGTATTCAGTGACAGTAAGCAGGATGATGGATGCATCAACGAGAGGATGCATGGCATACAGTGCCGGCCCGAACACCTCCATTTCCGGAATGTAGACACCTGCGTCTTTGGAATATTCAATACGCTTGTGAGTACCAAATAGGGGAAGGATAAACATCAGGAAAACGTGTACGTACGACGTCGCTAATGGAATGAGGGACTGAAACAATGATTATAATCTTTTCTTAAAGCTTACCTGGTAGACAAGGCAGCGAAAGAGCTCCTTCTGTAACCGAACCGTGACGGCGCTCTTCATTTTGAGCTTACTTCAATGAAAAGTATCTTTTTTATTTCAATAAAAATACAAAATATATAATATTGTCTACCCCAGGAAGCGTGCAATCCTCCGTGAGCAAGCGAAAATGATCGTGTAGGCGAGAGCGACATGAACCACGAGCAGCGCAACACCAAAGACACATCGAGCATGCAGATCGTGAAAAGCACCATTTTTCTGAAGATTCACTGCATTCCACAGTACTTGTTGCTTACCCAATAGCTAATATATATGTATTCGTCCTCCGTTCCTGGTTCATGGAAGAGATACGATTGATCATCGTTTTGAGTGAAGAGACCGCGATAAAATTGGCGAGAAAGTGCATCCGGAATGAAGAGATGGCGACCGATTTCGAACCTGAAATTGAAATAAGCTTAATGACAACTTCCAATTTCATCGTAGTCCATACCACATTGCGAATCCTGCCGCCATACTCAGAACAACGCAGGAGAGGAAGATACGAAAGTGGTTCCGTAGGAAGTACGAGTTTTGCACGACAAGGAAGCGGTATATAAAGTGGGAGACGAGAAGGCAGAATGTCTGACCGAAGACACCGAGGTACACCAGGACCCAGATGCGTCCGCCTGCATTGTGTTGCTATTGTTCAAAAGCATCTTATAAATCGTTCCCGACTGTTCGCTTTGCATTGTCTCTTGCTAACTGGATGGGTCTGGAACTAAATATCGCCCCAAATGCAACGTCGTTCGGCAATGGAACAACCACAACATATGGCGAAGATATTTCACACAGGTTACGTACTCAAGATTCCGCGGCAACGCCCGAACCACGATTCGTGGTACATTTCAGGGACCTGTATTTCCATTGGTACAAATTTCGCTTTCCCAAACACACCGGCCACGACAAGCAGTGGAAAATCGTAAAGTTGATGTCGCTGAACGCGAAAATCAGAAGAAGGTAACGATATGAACCTATATCCTTCCGCTGCGACTTTAGAATCATATGTATGAGGACTGCGTTCAATGTCACCGTGGCACCTTGAAAATTGAGTCCATAACAAGTCTTCCGAATATTCGTTGACAACTTTCATTCCCATACCAGTTTTCCAACATTCTTTGATTCAAATATAGCGAGAAAAGAATTACTATCGTAAAAGAAAGACAAACTAACTTGTGACCACGATCTGGATGGCTTGAGAGACTTCGTTGATTACGGCGTTCTTGTACTGTAGTCCAAGCATCCCGATAGATTTTGCAATCGTAGACGGTAATGAGGAAGAAGAATGGAACCGTCCTTCTATTTTATATCTAACTACCATTGTTTTGTTGGCCCCGCTCCCATCCCATGGGGATTGTCAAAGTAATTACTATACCGCAATCATTCAAATGCCATTGGATATTTGGCTCGTGGCTATAATGGAAAATCAAAGAATCATTACATTTTTAGCCATTCTCCTCGTGCTCATCACCTGATCAATGAATCAGCTATTGTGACAATAATATCTTAGCTTGCCTGATTCATTCTCGTCAGCGGAAATTTGCATTAATCAAGGTGCTTTGACATATACTTCATTGTCATTTTCCTTTTTATTCCCGGGGGAATTAACGACATGAGTGCATAGGTCGGACATTACACTAGCATCACATTCGTTCAGCCCAGTTAGAACTTCTCGATATAAATATTCTTTTTCTTGGTACTTGATATCATCCATGACTGAATTCTATAACTTCTCGATATAAAAAAGAAATAATATGCTCGAAGTTCAGGTGGTAGACGCCGAGTGCAGCACACACAGATCCCATACATGTTCACTGAATTTGGTGGCCTCCTTATTTTTTATTAGTCTGGTTAACATTTGCTAGAAATAATTGGGATGTAATTGGTGCAGAAGGGAATACTGTGCACGATGTATGTATTGAATCCCGTTGAAACATGCCGGTGTTCCGAAAGTAGTTACCTTACGCACGATCTAAAAAAATAATAATGATTAACTCGATTCTTATGCTCACCGCTGCTTTTCTTCTCTTCAGCGACCTCTTCTCCATTGACATCTAACGCTGGTGGCGAGCCAGGCGTTTCTGAAGAATTATATCTCGCGGGGTAACGAGAACCAATGAGAAGAAGACGTTGTAAAGATGGAAATGATGTCACTCAAAGAACACCACCACAGCATTGAATGATACTTACATCAGCCTACACTACAACAAATCCATCGCATCACCACGAATCGCTGAAAGCTGCTTGCGTCGTTTCGAATGATTTTAAAGGAGCCGACCCACCATAAAATTTAATATTTTATTGGGAATGCGCGTTAAAGAAGGACTGGGAAGAACTTTGATTCCGTAGATTAGACTAAGACCATTAAGACACTAGATTACGGAAATTGCGAAACGTCGAGCGAAAGTGTATCGTTCCAGACAGATTCTGCGGTCAAACGCATTGATTTGTCTGGTCTGGAGTATGCAAACTGGCTTTTTGAAAGTTCTTCATAGTCCGTCTTTAAAAAGTGAAAAAAATGAAAACACTCCTTCAAAACAAAATCCTTTAAGGAAAACGAATTATCACTAGTATGATTAATGTGTAGTACAGAGAGTATTCGAAGTCACCTGCCCTGACTGCCTGTGGAGTAGCCGCTTCCTGCTCGTCGCTTTGGGTTTTGGCAGCCTTTCGAGCAGCCGAAGCAGCATCGATCCTTCTCAGCTGCTCGAGCGCCCGGCTGGCTATTTCCGCTGCTTCCTGAGCGAACTGGATATTGTGGTGGTGCCGAAGCTGTTCATTTTGCGTTCCATTTGCAACTGCTCTCTGTCTCCACAGTTCTCGCGTCTCTCTAACCTGTCTGGGCGGTTAGAGAAACGAGAGAACAGCGGAGAGAGAACTGGAGTAAACGGAACACAGGAATAGCTTTGGCACCACCTCAAAATATGCGCTGATTGGTGGTGAAAGAAAAGGCCCGTAGAAAAGCAGTACGAATTCTTATCCCAACTAAATGTTCTCGTGTTCTCTCTCTTGAGACCGCGGCAAAATTATTGCGGCCAATGCGAAATCCGAGACTGAATTAGACAGACCACAATCCTGTCATTTACCTTGCTCGTTGTCTCCGGAGGGCAGAGCCACGATTCGAACGACTGATTCCTCATCATTTTCTGTAAATTGTCAATCATATCGGAGACAAATAAACTAGACTCGCGGAAAACGTTGGCTGAACTGTGAGCTCCGAAGGGTCAGCTGATGAAAGTGAATCGGATAAGGCGATGAGAGAGCAAGAAATCGAACATCATCTAATATGAAAGTGCCAGTGGGGTGTTCGTTTGGCCTCTCGGTGGTGTATTGCCCGGTACTAAAGTGACACGGAGGCGACGCGCGGACTACTCTGCGCTAAGCAGCGGAATGAATGTAATGAAGGTGCGAAAGATCACCATTACGCTGCTTCCTGCCGAGTAGTTCGCGCGTCGCCAAATAAAATCTGGATGAGAAATGAACGCTAATATTACGGAAACAATCTGTTTAGGAGTATCCATTCTGCCCAGGGATTCTAAACAGAAAATGTCAAGCAAACGGAGAGTGCAAGATGTCATGCGTGCATCTCGTTGAACTTTGCCAAATATCATGGGAGATTTAAGGGTGTCTAGGACTTAAAACTCCAGTGAACTTGTTCCTAAGAAGACAGTGTATTGGAATTGGATCGATGATCATTGCTTTAGCATCACGCGAAAGTGTCGTTAGCATAATGTAGAAATGTGAGAAGGAATAACGAAACGGTAGGATGGTTACCAATACCGTCGAATTATAAGCTGACGTGCCCTGTTGATGTCACTTCCAGATGGGTAGTCTAAATAGGTGTTCCAGAACGAGCAAGATTGCATCAGGGCATATTCCGAATTCATTTACATGCTTTTATTTCACGCGGTCGAGAAGTTCAGAGATTAGGTAAATGAGGGATGAAATAATGCGATAGCGACCAATCTCATCGACTAATAAGGCCAATCACGAGGGCGTCAGCTTTACGAAAGTGATGAGGCGAAGAGGAACCCGTGGGCCTTATCAGAGACCAGGAAGTAATTCGAGGACACAAGGCACAGAAAAAGCGCACTGATACCTGACAGGAGAGAAGGGTACGGGGCGAATTGACTGACAGCACGTTGCGACACGGCTAAGAACACAGATCTACATGAATTTAGATTTCTTTTCGTGTGAGCTGATAAATCTTGATTTGAAATGGTTTACACTTGACTTCAATGGTATATTTAAGAGACGAGCGAGAAGGAGTGCCAAGAGTCGAAGTGTCTGATGACTTGGAATTTTTATATCATACATGTGACGATATTCAGTAAGTGCTCATTCCAATCACCGCGAACCCGTCGCTCTTTTTACCGTAGCCCTCGATCATTTCTAAAATAAATCGTATTAATATCAGAGTCCTTACTCCTTGATTCGTATTGCGATACTGATGATTTGACAATTGTGGAATAACAATACAAACGCATCTAGGGGAAGAAGATATAATAATAACCAGCTACGATTCTTTCTTAGAAAGCAAGTGCAAATTTCGACACCAGTCCATGCTGAGTATTTTTATTTTCAAACCTTTGACTGACGGCAATATCCGCAAATCGGAGTATGTTAGTAAAATAAGTAAAAGTATTTCAAAAAGATGGTTGTCCATGGATCGTCAATGAGGTAATTCACAAACGTCACTAACGATGCTAAAGTACTCGCAAGCTACCACGAAAATTGGAAATATCCTCGAGATACAAAGCCTTCTCGTTCTTCTCGAGAAAAAAATCGCATCGCACTAAAGATTGGAAGGCAATGTATGGAGCGTGGGAGAATGATTACATTTGAGCAGGTGTAATGACGGATCAAAATACATGCACGGAATGCTACGCAAATAGACAAAATCAAGGCACTCCCCTTTACAAAAGGACCCTTCCACTCTTCCCAAGCTCCTTTCAGGGCTGATGGAAAGGTGAATGAGCAGGTAATGTCATTATGGGACGATACCCGAATGACACGCATCTTCCCAATCTTTTGGTTCCTCTGAGGTGATAACGTGAGATGATAAGAATGATAATGATATTGGTAAACATTCAAAGATCATTTATTGCGAAATCTCGCACTGCGAAGAATCATCAAGATTCCAAACGTTTCTGGTTCCCTACCTCTATACATATGCTAAGCCCCATACGTCTGTCGGTGAGTCTGTCTGTCTGTCCGTCTGTCCGTGTTTCTGTCACACTCTACCGTAACCCGAAATTCCGTTCGAGGCTAAATAATTCCGGAATTCTTTCAATCGCACCGATTTTGATGTCAATCGACTTGGAATATTATTACAAGAATTATGCAAATAATTTTTACGTGTTTTGACGTGTTTTAATGTGTGTTTGCGCGCAAAAATACATTATGGCGCCGAATTGCACCAATAATGCCGTATTTGGCGTCATTCGACTTGAAATGATGTGGCAATAATTATCGAAACAATTTTAACGTGTTTTAATGTGTATTTGCGCGCCAAAATGCCGTATTTCAACTAATATTGACCAAATATCACCAATATTTGACCGAATATCACCAATATGCCCGAATTTGGTGTTATTCGACTCGGAATGATGTCGCATTAATTATATAAATAATATTATCGTGTTTTGACATGTTTTGAAGTGTTTTTGCGCGCTAAAATGCCGTATTTCACCGAATATTCGTCGAATATCACCAAT
>JACMIG010000825.1:9718-26015 GCA_014805385.1 Levipalatum texanum
CCCCCCCCCCCCCCCCCCCCCCCCCCCCCCCCCCCCCCCCCCCCCCCCCCCCCCCCCCCCCCCCAATACTGAAAGCCTCTTTTCATCATGCGAGGGGGTCCCCTCCTGCCGACAAAATGTGCGCGCCTCACAGCTGCGATGGGGAGGAGGAGCCTCTCCACGATCCCCACGCTCTATCACTGGCGTCGTTGTCGACTGGACTCTCTCCTCAAGCCCTTCTCTTTCCCCCCCTCTGCGCGGCCCTCGGGGGTAGGGAGGGCCCTCGGCTGCTGTTGAATACTGATAACGGATGAATGCTCTTTCTCTCTCTATTCACAACGGCGCCTGCGCAAAAGGGGAGAAAAGGAGCGTGACAGGGATTATCGCTCGCGCAGAGCGGAAGAGAAAAGCGAGACAAGATCAAATCCGGCTACAGTAATCCTCGCACATTGGAGGGAGTGACATTTATGAGATGACGTCACGACCACACACGCACCGTTCAGCTATAAATTTGCGTTAAAGCTAACGATCAGATTGTTATGAATTGCAATCTGAGAAGAAAACAAACGTCCGATGAAAACACGCAGGATTGTGGTTCCAACCACATCTCAATTCATGCTTCGACCGATCCAACCCGGATAATATCATGGTTGACTAGGACTACAATAATAGCTGCTAAAACGTCGATACCACATCCCGGAACTACCAAAAAATTTAATTCCAGAATCTTCTCTAAAGCGACGAACCCGACTGCAGCGTCGCGCGCAGAAGATCCGTAACCATCGTCGTCGAGGGATCCAGGGTGCCGTAAAGGGGGTGGACCGCCGAGGACCACACTCGTAAGCGGTGCGTGTGTCTGCAGGTCAGGCGGAGGCCGACTCCTGGCCCGGTCTCCTCCTCCTCCTCCCCCCTCTCCTGGCCTCTCCTCCCGCCTTCAAGAAAAGTGTAACAAGGCGGGGGGCGCGCGCCACTGCGCAACGACTCTCGAGGAGGGGGGCAGGAGGAGGAGGAGGAGGAGGAGGAGAGAGAAGGGAGAGCGAGACCTGACTCCTCGGTATAAGAGTCTCGGGGCTCGGACCACAACAAGGCCATTCTCCAGGTGGGGTCCTATACAAGTATACCTGAACCTTGCCCTTATAATGCTCATCCAAGGAAGAGACATAGAAATCAGGGAAGAGACCCAGGAGGTTAGAGTAATTCCCGAGGCCAGGAGACTGTTGCGGGCCAAGGGAGCGGAGACAAGATTCCTTCGCTGGGGGCAGGAGAGCGAACTTCCGGTACGGGGCCTCCCGTTTGGGGATCCCTTCCACGGTCAGTCTCGCGCAGTGAATCGAGGGCACATTGACACTTCACTATACGATGGATGGAGAGACTCGAAACTAGTCTAGGGACAGGCTGGAATCGTCCACTACATTTATGCCAGCATCTTGTTGATTTGATGTTTCGGGCAATTGGCATTAGTTTGAATGGGTTGTATGTGTGATTTCATTATGGAACGGACATCTAAACAAAATACTTATCTTGTTACGGAGACTAGGGACAGGCTAGAATCCGTCCACTACATCTACGTCAGCATCTTGTTGATTTTATGTTTCGGACAATTGGTATTAGTTTGAGTGGGGGTATGCAATGTGATTTCTTACGAAATGTCCATAGTATGCAAAATAGTCATCTTCTTACAGAGTCTAGGACTGGGCTGAAAACGTCCACGGCATCTTTATCAGCATCATGTTGATTTTGATTTGCAGACGATTAGTATTAGTTGAAGGATGCTGCGTGATGTGATCAGTCAGTGGAGCAAATTTTACATTTTCATCATCGATGACTGTGTGGGCACTTCCAACTTGGTTATCGACATCTTGTTGATTTTGAGTTTCAGACAATTGGTATTAGCTGGAAGATGTAGCGCAATATGATGTTTCGAAGAATGTCGCTAAAAATAATCCTGTATCGTAAGACCGTGCGAGTATTTTCTACTTCGTTATCAGCACCCTGTTGATTTTGCGTTTCAGGCAATTAATATTAGGATGAGCGGGATGTGCTATGTGATTCCAGAGTGGGCGATATTTTTCAATAAATAGTTATTCTATACCGCATGATGGTATTGTTAGTTTGCTTGGTTCGATGTGTATTTCGATTTCGTTTCTTATTAGGTGTTCTCGAAAAACAAAAGGTACAGTTCAAGATCGGGCTGATTCCTCACGACCTACCTTGCATTGGGTTCGAGTAGCAGACGCTTATCATTAGACTGTGCATGCTGAGCAAACCACGCAGGAAGTTGCAAGGACATCAAAGAAGAAACTTTTTCTATTGTCTCGCGCGCGCAGATATCGAGATGATAAAGTTGTACAAAAGTAAGAACACGTGTCCCTGCGTTCCCAATGATCTTATTGTTCTGAAAGGTGACAAAATTCCATCGCTGGGGCAGGAGAGCGGACTTCCGGTACGGGGCCTCCCGTTTGGGGACCTCTTCTATGGTCAGTCTCGCGCAGCGAATCGAGGGCACATTGACACTGCCATATACGATGGATGTAGAGTATAGAAGCGAGTCTCGGGACAGGATAGAATCCGTGCACTAAATTTTTATCAAGACCATATTATTGATGTGAGAACGTAATACTTCGCAATCGACAACTTGTTGATTTAGTGTTTCACGCAGTTAACATTAGCAGTAGGATGTTGCGCAATGTAATTAGTCGAATGAGGTGGTGTGTAGTTATAATAATAATTATCCTTGAATGGTCAGACCGTGCGAATAATTTCTAGTTCGCTGTCACCTTCCAGATGATTTGGTGTTACGGGCAACTAGCATTAGCTGGCGTATGTTTCACAAAGCATAGAGAAATCCAGTGTTAAAAATCATTATCCCGGATCGTACGACGATGCAAATACGTTTATCTTCGCTGTCTGCACCCTGTTGATTTTGCGTTTCATGCAATTCGCATTAGGTCGAGTGGGATGTGAAATGTGATACGCACAACGAATCTCCCTTAAAAAATTATCTTCGTGTTAGCTTTAGTTGAGAGATGTGTATTCGGTTATCTTTCTTTGGATCGCACTGGAACAACGAGTGGTATAGTTCAAGATAGGCTTCGTTCTCCATCAGGAGTTCCGCATAATATTGGGTCCAATTGGCAGCCAATTACAATTAGACGGCGGGTGCTGCGTAATACATGCTGGAAGTTCTCAGGACGTCAAAGTAGCGACTCTTTCTATTGACACAGGTAACGAGATAAAGGTTGTAGGAAGGTAAGAATTCCTGGCCATGAATCAAGGATGATCTGCTCGGTTTTGCACATATTGATTGCCTTACTTTGAGGTGAGTAAACCATTTTCAGTCACAGTTCAGGAAGGCTCGGATTGGCTCAATGCGAAATCACGCTGATTTCGCGTTGCAGTCAATTATTATTACGTTGTGTGCGGAATGAAATGCAATAGATTTGCGTTTGGCGTGGAAAACAAACTATATTAACCTCCCAGAGGAAATTCGCCCCAGAAAACTGGAAGAATAGGTAAATCAACCCCTCGCCGAAAGTGTACAAATTAACACCCTCGTTTAGGCAATCCCGATCCCCATCTCCCCTCCTACTCACCATCTCCTCCAGTCAGCGCCGATTCGAGCATGGCATGCAGGAGCTCCGGCGGGAGGGCAGCCATTGGAGGCAGATTCACCAGCGACGCGTCGATTCCGGTAGGAGAACCTCAAATCGACACTATTCCTGGTGGAAATGACAAATCGATCCGATGCTAAATCAAAGTCAAATCAAGTAGGACATTCTTTTTAAAAAAACTCTTTTTTTTGTGAGAAGTTGTTCAAAAAATAGGAATTTGATTTAATTTTGATTCGCAAAATTATAGCACCTTCATTGGGAGCAAACATGAGCGCAACGAGGAGCTCCGGTGGAAGCGTCGCTAGGAGCATGGCCAGTCCGAGATTCGGCTCGCCCGAAGACGAAGGAACGGCGACACCACCGGCTGAAATGTCACAATTCGAAGGAATTTAGAAAAAAATCAATTTAAAAATCGACACATTTAAAAAACATTTAGACAACCTGAAAACGCCGAAAGGAGTCCGGGGTCCGCCGGGGGAGGAGCCACAGCTTCGACCGCTCTTCCCGTGGTGGAAGTGGGTGCTGCAGTGGAAGAGGAAAAATTCTACAGATTAAAATATAATAATAAAACTATTCAAGATTTTATGATTTATGCATGCGAAATTATTTTTAAATTCCCAATAAAAATTATAATACCGGCTGAAATATTTATTTCCATTCGAGCCAAACTAGCATCTAACCTCCGAAGAGAGCAGGGGAAGCAATATTCGTCATGGGCGTAGACCACGTCACTGCCGTCGGGGTGGAAGATGTCTGGGAGGCTCCCCGTTCCTCCTCCTCCTCTTTCTTCACGTCCGCCACAAGCGAAGCCACCGAAAACGGAATTCCTGAAAGAGATAAATGTGAAAAAAATTGATATGCCGAAAAAAAACATCCGAATAGGGAGATATTTTATACACATGAAAATAAATCAGTAACTGCCGCACCTGCTATCTCCGACGCCGTCGTAGTCTTGGCGATCGAGGGCGGTACGGACTGATACACCTGGAATCGTTGAATTCAAATCATATTGACTCGATATAATACTCCCGCGTCGGCAAAAATCAATATTCCCCCAAATTCTTCAAACCTGCGTATCGAGGCGTGGAGAACTCATGAGAGCGGACGGGGCATTCGCCCTCATCGGCGTGCCTTGGCTCGACTGTAGATGAGAGCAAGATTATGGTAGGGAGGAGAGTCTCACCAGGAACTGGAAGTGACTCGGCCCGAGGGGAGTGCCCGTATTCGTGGTGGGCAGGTTCTGCAAGCACATCGTTATCAAAGGAAAGGATAGTGTCGGTGGATGTGCTGAGAACTTTTTAAAAGCATTAATGGTCGTTTTGCATAAACTATACACCGATGTCAAAACGGGCATAAAAGGAGAAAGAGAGAGAGTTCGAAAGATTTTCCACGGGGTGCTTTCACTGGCGCCACTGCGTTTAGTACCTAGGGCGGAAACATAGAAGATGGTACATGCCTTGAAGAACTCCCCCGTCGGCATGGCGGCCTGCTGGGGGTGCAGGAGGGCGAGGGGACTCGTGCCCAGCGGCGGCGTCTTCTTCCGCGTCGCCAAGGGTGAAGGAGACGTCCCCTTGAGATGGAGAGGAGATACGGGCTGAAAGAGATCAATATTAATTTTAATATTAGTTATATTTATCACATAATTAATAAGAGGGAAATTAGCAATGGGTTGCGAAAACGGGTACATGCTGGAATTTTGATATTTCACTGATTAACTCCAACACGAAAATTGCAAGCCACTAAATAAAAATAATCCATAAATGGATATAGATAAAACCTGAATCAGCGGAGCCTTCAATTCAGACGTCGAGCACTTGCGCTTCACGGGAGGTGGGCCGGACGATTCGAGAAGTTGCAGGGCATCGAGGGGCTCTTCCTTCGGCACCACCGTCGTCGACGCCTCCGCCGAGGCAAGGGGGAAGAGGGACGCAGAAGGCGCATTCAGAGGCATCGAGAGAGGAGGAGGATGGGGCTGTAAAGGCGATGTAAGCTCCATGTTATAATTAGAGATTACAAATAAGAATACAGAAAATGGGATCGTTTCACAAAGCGCCCGATGACGTTAAAAAAATCCCCTGGAAGAGAGGTTATCTCTGATCCGATTGTTTTTATTTGACAGAAGGTTCGCATTGCTATCAATGAGATGGAACGGGCCAGAGTCTAGGCAATATTCAAGGTACCTCAGCGCCCAGCAGAGAATTCAGCTGATTCATCACTTGATCAGCAGCGTGGGTAGACATCGGGGGGAATGAGTAGAGAATGGGGACTCGTCCAGTGCCACGGGGCCTCTGCCGACAAGTATCGACGAGCGAGACGTGTCTGGGCGACGCGACGCAGGAAGCGATCGATTATCAGGGCCAGAGGGCGCGTCGCAAAGGAAATCACGAAATCGATGTTTATTGACGGAGATCGATATATGTCTAGGCGAATTGAGCGTGATGATGGAAGCGCACTAGCAATTTTTCGAACGATTCATGTTCAGACGAATGCATCATGAGTTAGAAGTGCACGCGAATTGAGAGTCCGTAGATTTTACTTTGGCCAACAAGTAATGTTGAACTTAGAATTGCAATGTTAATGGCTTACCTCGTATTCCCAATCGTCGGGGACTTCCTCTTTTATTGCGTGTAATTCGTGTAGCCTTCCCGAGAACAGCTCGTTACAGGTCTGAAGGGTAGAATTCAATCGATAGCGAGGAAAGATTGAAACAAATTATAGTCCAATACATTATATGTTAGATTCATTTTGATTCTTTCCTGGGCGCACGAAAATCTCACATCTCTCCAAGGTTGGGATGAAGTTTTGTTCGCCACTTTCGAGAGCATTTCGCGGCAAATCCTATTTTGCTCAACATCGCGACTGCAAATTGTTATTGAAAGCTATCGAATGCATCATTTTCAACCTTCATTTGAAAATTTACTTAAAACATACAGAATGTTTTTCTCCTTCCGTACCCACAGGCTAACGGTCTTCGTTAGTATGGAGTGTTTCCGTCCTGAAGATAAAAAAATGCTTTCAAAATGAATATAGACATTCTCACAATTCGAAAGTTTATCTCTTCGGGAATTGGCTAAAGGCAAGGCATTACCTGCAGCACGAGATCCTACACGCTTGGCAAGGGCAATAACCGCCATCCTTTCCTCTGGAGTAAATAGCTGCAACAGTGTAACCATAGTTTAGCGATAATTAGCATGGGATTAATGCTAAACGCTCTTACCTTAGCTGGCTTGATGCCTTCAGACGTGCTGGCATTTATTTTATTACAGCAGGAAATGCCGGCATTCCCCTCCTCGAGGCTCATGGGCCCTGCCCAAATGTCCTGCAGGGTCAATTTATTATATGTGCTCAAAATTAAATAAATAACAGGATAATTGTATGCTTAAAATTTAGATAAATAACAGGAGCCATACGAAATTCATGAAATGGACCTTTTTTCAACCGATCGATACACGTTCCGTTATACGGTAACGAGGTTCTGTTTCACGGATTCTGAGATAATTGTAGATGGTGTTTTATCCCAGCATTTTTTCCTTTCCGCACAACAATTCCGTGTGCCTTGTGTAATTTCTACGGTGTTTATGTGCGAATCATTATCGGGTGGTCATTTTATTTTTGCAAACTCCCGTTGATCGCCAATAATGCGCTTTATTTATCCGCGTAAGCTCGCCGTCGGGGGAAATGGTACAAAGTGAGGTTATAAGCTCGAATTGGTATCGTATCAAATGGTGGACGAGGAGAGGACAGAGGGCCGAATCTATGCTGCCTTCTCGAGCTCGATCAGCTTCTTGACGCCGTCGTACATCTCCATGACCGCCTCGAACTCCGTCAGACCGAGGCGTCTCTGAAGTGTTTTGGCATTTTGTCAAAACAATTTTTGGATCTTTGCCAGCTAACCTTGTTTGAAATATCGTAGACACCACCGACACTCTCCGTATGCTCGCCGTGGACACCGCGAACCTGCAATTGTTCGAAAATTGGCAATGTGCCAAATTCTGTAACGAACGGTTTTGGGGTAAGGTAAAAACAATTTAAAACCTGGAAAAAGTATTGTACCGAACCCTGATTCAGGGGCATCCGTTTATTTGGCATCGTGCCAAACCCTGAATCAGGGAATAGGCTACAGTATACTCGCCTCGAGCTTGAGTCCGGCGCAGATCTTGTCAAATCCGGGCTTGGCCGATAGCTTGGGCAGTTTGACGTGGACGGAAGCGCGGATGGTCGTCCCGAGGTTCGTCGGACAGCAGGTGATGTAGCCCAGGCGCTCGTCCCTGATGAAAGAGTACGGTAGGTGGTTGGGAGGGTCAGAACAATTATCCACGCAGTACGGTAGGTCAGATCGGAGTGTCAATGTTCGGGAGAACGGATGGCCAAATCATGTCACATTAATTATTGCGGGAGTACACCTGATCCCTTAGTCGGATAGTCAGTACGGTATCTCGTCATTTGGTACGGTAGTACGGTAGGTCAAACAGTCGGTCAATCTTTATACCTGGCGAAGGACTCCTTTTCCTCGATGGCCTTGATGCCCTTGATGAGGCGCGCCAGCGTCTAAACGTTTCATTCTGTGATAGGTCACTTGAGAGAAGGGTTACGGTAGGAAAAGGGATTGGATTGAAGGGTTACTGTAGGATGAGGAGGATGAGGGTTACGGTAGGAAGGGGAGAGGGAGGAGGGATACGGTAGGAGAGGACGGTTACGGTAGAAGGGACGAGAGGTGAGATATGGTAGGAGTCGAGGAGGGATACGGTAGGAGAGGATGGGGAAGAGGGTTACGGTCGGAGAGGAAGGGGAGGAGGGTTACTGTAGGAGCAGGATGAGGAGGGTCACTACATACCGCAGCGATATTGCCGCCCTTCTGCATCGAGACAATGCGGAGGTGATCCTCCTCGTTGACCCACACGAGAAACGTCTTCGCCTTGTTGTAGTAGATACCGCGTCCCTAAAGGTTAAAAGTGTGACCCAGCCGCGAAAAAGCAACACGACCCCATTGAACTACAGTATGACCGCGTTGAACTACAGTATACCGAGGGCCAGTGTCGACAGGCGTTGGCCTTCTGCATGAAGCGATCGCCGGACTTGAAGAGAATGTGCTGCTCGATGAGCGTTGCCCGAACATCCGACTTCATACCCTAAAAAATTATAATGTCTATTCGATTGATAATCGAATCGATCGATAATTTCAACAAATTATAAAAGTATACCTCGATAGCGTGGTAGGTGCCCTGAAGATCGGTATCCTTGAGGCCAACGAGCGCTTTCTTGATCTTGCTCTCCGCATCAACGTAGCTGTGGAGCGTCATCATCGGGTTGAGGGGGTAGCGTTGCAGATTGCGCGCGCACCGAATGCGGGTACTGTAATCGGGAGGTTACGGTAGTTCGGTAGATCAGCGGGGGTAGGGTGGGTCAGGGTTGGGTATGGTGGGCTGGGGGTACGATAGATTACAGGCATCTGCTTTACGTAGCAGTGGGAAATATAACGGGATTCGGCAAGGTACCGGGTTACGGTAGCTGGGCAGGTACGGCGGATCATGGCATAGCCTTGCGGGGTACGGTAGATCTCGGGGATACTGTACCTATTGATGTACTCCCCATTCGGATCCAGATCTGCGAGCTGATTCATCTTGGACTCGTCGAAATCGACAGCAGGCTGTTTGGCGTCCGGTGCGAAGTTATGGTACTCCCGCAACGAATGCTTGGGTTACGGTAGGCTGCACATTTTGGCGGGAACCTGGATGATCGGGTTGAAGAGTGCCGCGAATACAGTGTACGCCTCCGCATCCGGGGCGTAGACGCCCACTTCCGAATCCAGATTATCGATTCCTGAAAGCGATAGATCGCAAACTGGAAGGATACAGTAATCCAAAATATTTGATCGTTAAGTTATTTTATTTACAGTACCCGATTGGATGACGTCCATCAACGATGCGCCGAGCTTCGTCTTCTTGTCCTTGCACGCGTCAAGGATCTCCTTGGTGTAGTGTTTCCTGCAGGAGTAGTTATACAATCTGGCCCCTTGAATGTGAATTGACCTCGTTTAACTACCATTGATAAATATCTGACCCGTGAACTGTCCATTGACCCCGTTGGACTCCCATGTACTACCTGAGGAGGGAGAAGCAGTTGTCCGTAAGGGTCATCTGGAGCTTGACCCACGCAGCCTCGCATTTCTTGACGACTTCTGGGGGCGCGATGAGGGGGGCTGCGGAAGGTTTGCGTCAGCGCGAGAGATTTGCGTCAATGCGAGAAAGATCAGAGCCAGCACGCGAGAATAGGGGTTAAAACAGAATATGAGGATGTGATGAGAGCAAAGGAAAACTCACCAGACATCGTGGACGGATTGGGAAGTGAATAGAGGTGGAAGGCCGAAACTGCTAGACATTGCGAGAACGGCAAATAAATGAAGATGCAAATTGTATCTTCAGAGCCGCGAATAAGCAATTGATATCAACTTCTTTTTTCCGGTTACCGGATTTTTCAGGAATTTACGGATGCATGTTTTCGAAACGAGCACTGTCGTTTGCGACGAATTTTTACGTTTCTAGGCATTTTGCTGACGTTTTGCGCGTATTCTTTAAAAGTCGAAACTCAGGCATTCGTTTATAATCCATGTAAACGTTCGTTACCACAGGCATATGGCTGGAATGTCGTCGATATCGAATGATTAATATTTTATCACGCTTCAGCACCACAATACGATGGAGGAACTCGAGCGCTTGTCGCTCGTGAGCAAGGTGTGCTCCGAGCTCGAGAACCACTTCGGACTCAACGACAAGGTACGCTCTCCCATATCATCACGGGGGTTCTTTCGTGATCGTTCCCAAGATCGGCCCCTTCTTTCCGGACACAATAAACGTTCACAATTATTTTGTTACTAGAATAATTTATAAAAAAAACAACTGAATTAACAATATTATTCAGGATACGGCGGAATTCATCATTTCAATGGCAGTGGAGGCGAAGACGTTCGACAAGTTCAAGAAGACAATCCACGAGCATGGTTGGGATGTTACCCTATTTCATTTCATAAGAGTTCAACCATTATATATATCTTCGAAGATCTTATTATATAGCAAAAAGCTAGCCGAATGTTAAAAGTGAGATAATATTTTAATAATATACATTTACGAATATTCATAAATAATAAAAATTGCAGGCCTTGGTGACCAATTCGACGACTCTCTCATAGCCAATCTGCTTCGCCTCATCCATCACATGATGCCCAGCTTGTCGAAGAGGACCAAGTCGGTTGATTCCATCCATTTTCAACGCTATTATTTTATTTATGAAATTATTGAATATTGATTTATTTATTGAAAATATTGATAAATTTTCAGGAAAGGCAAAGGAGAGCCCGAAATACCTTCGCACAAAATCACTCTGATTTCTGATGCACGTGATGAGCTCAAAGCCCTCTGCCCCGCCCTCGCCATGCCCAACAAGTAAGCATTTTTTGTTAAATCAATTGATATTCGTTTCTGAACAGCTAAAGTTATGCTGATGTTATTATTTTCAAACGCAAATAGACTTCTGAGTCCTACCTAACCTTTTTCCATGAAAAAAAGTGTACAAAGTCACGGAATCATATCTAGGAGATCGAGAATTGGCAGAACCATAATTGTTTCAGCCATACAAAATATAGAGAATCCGCCATCTTGCGAAGAAAAAAGGAAGCGGGCTGCATTTTTGAAAAAAACTACATTTCGATTCTGGAAATAGCTATATTAGGGTGTCTCGTAACTATTTTCCGAATCGGTGCGTCGCGGTGAAAACACTTTACGGCCTAATGCGGCACGGCGATTACTAATATAGTCTCCATTGTAGAAATAACATTCTTTGTCGACTTACATTCTTTATTCACTAACATTCTTTATTCACTGTCGGCTCGGTCCTTGAAGGACTATCCACGGATAGGCCAGATTCGAACTTCTTGAACCAGTTGTAGCATGTCTTGTGTGTATGGGCATCCGCTCGGGGTAATTGGCAGAACTCCCTATAAGAATCCGTGGTTGTTTTGTCCGTCCGGAAACAGTGCAGCAAAACTGCGTGGACGTCGTGCTTCGACTTATCCATAGTTGAGGGTGATAACAATGTTCATTGACAATTAAAGTTCGTGAAAACACTGTTCACAATGTGGACTGTTCTCTAAAATATCACAATGGTGCTAGTTTCTTGACTTCGCACCAGGGCTTTACAAACGCGCGCCGCTCCGATTCGGTAAATACTTTGGAAACACCCTAATATGTTCTCTGCGTTCAGTCAGCAAGAAGGTGCCGACCTCATGGCGCAACTCGCCGGCCTCGAGAGTCAGTTCGAGGAGCAGAAGGCAGTGGTACGTCAACTACTAGGATATATCTATCGATCTTCAGTTTTTAAATCTAGTTTGTTTCGGCATATAATTTACGTAAAATTGGTGGTTTGTGATTTCATGGCTAGCCCTCGATTTAGGCGAAGACATCTTCGAAAAGGCGCTCTCGGAGTCGGTCACGATCGAGGGATCGAAAGAAGCACCGGAGCCGAAGCAGAAGTCGCAGCCGGGACAGGTTTATATTGCATTTTAAATTGTTTATGTTCGTGAGGGATCTAAACCATACAAAAACCAAGAATATCTTTTATGATCCTTAATTTTGTATGTGTATTGCACGGAAGTTTTGGCACTGGAGAGCGGCAATTTTATTTACTTTTACACTAATAATAATAATAATACTTTTACAATAGTTAATTTATTCGTCCAGAGATCGTCGCCGTGATAGGAGCCGGAGTCGGGAGAGGGGAGACCGAGATCGACGGGACAGGGATAGGAGGAGGAGTCGGTACGTCCATTTATCGATCCGATAATTTTTCACTGCGTTTTATCGAACCGAATTCTAATTGTATTCCGATTTTTCGTTCCGTAAAATACCAGTTCTGGCTGGATTGCTAACTGGAACAATGCAGATCACGCGACCGCGACGGACGCCGAGCGGACTGGCGGGACGACAGGAGGGACGATCGGAGAGGAGGTGGTGGAGGAGGGCGAGGTGAGTGGCTATACGGATTAGACGGCAGATTATTGCCTGTCGAATTAACGGCACACGATTCTAATTATCACGAAACGTAAATTTACCTGGTTCAAGTTGGTTCGTTCTTATGCAGATTTCTTCGCAATTGCAATAGCGAACACACGAGTTTGGGCTTTTCCGAGCACTGATTTCAACATAATCAATTTAAAATTTAGGCCGCGAGATGCTGGATGCGCCGGAGATGGGAGGGATCTACGAGGGACGCGTTAACAACATTACGAACTTTGGGGCGTTCGTTCAGGTATTTCATATTTCTTACAGTATATTTTTGCTTGATTGACGCCAAAACCACGTGATCTAGTGTTTCATGATGTTTTGAAATGGGAATTGTATACTACGCTGTTGATCAACATGCGCTACCTCCGCACCACACTCATTGAACATCTTTACGACTAATAATGAACGACCATTATTTCATCGGTGCATATATTAGAGAATCTGAAATTTTATTGGCAATCCTTGCAGCTCGAAGGCTTCCGTACGAAGGTTGAGGGCATGTGCCACATCTCGCAGCTCAAGAACGAGCGTGTAAATGCCGTTGCCGACGTCCTCAGCCGCAGTCAGCGAGTGAAAGTCAAGGTACGGAAGAGGAGATGGAATTAGAAATATAATTTTTTTTTCAACGGAGACCTGTAACCAGGCGTAATGGAGTTTCGGAAACTCCACAAAAGATTATGTGTTTTGGAAGACTCAAACTACTTCTGACGTATATACGAATTACAACATGGAGATCAACCCCCAAACACATCCATTCAAGGTGCTCAACATGAAGGACGGCAAGCTGAGTCTGAGCATGAAGGAGGTCGACCAGGCGACGGGAGAGTTACGTTTTTACCCTTACAGTACCCCTCACTCAAGGCTAGGTCTGACCTACAGTGTCCCCTAAACTAACATTTTTTTCTACAAAACCACAATAAATCGTTGCAGGACCTTGCGCCGCGCGAACCTGACCTCGCGCCCGACGCCATCGGTGTCGAACTCCGCAACCCCGTGGCGCCGTCGGCGAGAGACGGCGGAGATCGAGCCGCACCATCGCAGGCAGGAGGAAGGTGGGTATATTTATTTATTTCCATTCCGTTATCACCGCTGTGCTTATCATTCTTATCATTAATTGTCGGTGTAACGGTAATCCAACGAGTTTGGTAAAATTCCGAAATTGTACCATTATGAGGTTACTTAGATTTTTTATTCGAGACGTCGTTGAATCAACTTTGTGTGGATCATCTCGAATATTAATAGATTTTTAAACGAGAATATACCTAGTTCGAAGGAAATCTTAATTTTGGAGGCTTCCCCTGTGTATCCCCTTCCTTGCAGTGAAGGGTATCCGCGCATAGCAAGACGCAGAGTAATAAGCAAGAACGTTAATTCCTTCCTTGCAGTGCCAAGCCACGTATCCGTCTCTCGACTCCCGAGCGATGGGAAATCCAGCAGTTGATAGGTAATCAATACGATGCATTGTTCGATATCCCCCTATGACGTCATCGATACCACGAGAAGTATCGTTTATTTATGCGTACATTGCAGCATCCGGTGCCATGACGAATGCGGACATGCCCGACTTTGACGAGGAACTCGGAGTGCTGAGGAATCATGATCGTAAGTGGAGAATTTGTTGAATGAAAGATGGGGGAGGATTGGAGCTCGCAGACTTCATTTAATTTTATTGCAACAGGTGCAACGCGCACCAACCTGGTTTGAAATCGTGGAGTTTCCGTCTAATTGTAAATCAATTCGTCTCTAAAATACTAACAAGATAGTGACTATGAATGTAAGTAGTACCAGTGAGTCGGAGTACTTCAGAAATCGACATTAGTGGCACAAGTTACAGCTTCCGAAAGCGACAAAATTTAGCTTCCGACCAAAAATTTGAGCTCAATAATTATAATTTTTGTTATCGCAACGTTGGTAGTTTCATCAACCGGTTTTGGACATTTGGATTTCCGAAGCTTTCTAGATGTATTTTGGCTCAAATCATCTCAACTGTTTGCTCAGCGACTTTAAAATAATTTGCAGAAGAAAGCGACGGAGAAGACGTCGAAATCGAACTCGTCGAGGACGAACCCGACTTCCTCAAGGTATGAATGATGACGATTCCCTTTGGCTACTGAATCAGGAGTACTTGCTTATATATTATGGTAGGACTGGCACCTTTAACCTAAAAAAACTGAAATGATTACGGTATGCTTTTCGATTTTGGTCTTACGATAACCAAGACAATATTACGGAATCTCTTGGCTACAGGGCCTCGGTCGAGTCACCGCCGCCGATTTGGAACCCGTCAAAGTCGTCAAGAATCCCGATGGAAGTCTCGCCCAAGCTGCCATCATGCAGGTAAATTTCGTGTATCTTGAAAAATACCAGCCAGTTCTCTGAAACTTCTCGTGTGTATAATTGATAGGACTCGTTGTGCGCAATACAAGAGCATGGTGTTCTTCTAAATAAAAAACAATATTATTTCCAGGGAGCCCTGTCGAAGGAGCGCAAGGATGCCAAGATACAGGCACAGCGCGAGAAAGATTCGGATGGAAACAGGTATGGGAAATAATAATAAAAAAAGATAAAGGCCAAGAAGCCACAAAGTTCTATTATCAAATTTTAATAATCTATGATCGAACCACCATAATTTTTATTTCAGCCGTGGCGCTGGCATGAGCAGTCGCATGAACGATCCCATGGCTGCGGATCGACGGAATCGACCGACTGACGAGGATACCAAGCCGGGAGCCAAGATGAAGGTACGTTAGGATTGTTTTTTGTACCAGGCTGCTTGTTCTTAACGACTATCACCGAACTTCTCATCATTGTCTGTATAGAATCATCGTATTTCACAGTTGAGTGGCGCAGAATTATCCCTGGTTCCTCGCGAACTATATCGTACTAGGGCAAGGTCATCGTTTCTAGATGCACTGGGTCATTCAAAAAGAGTCACTTTTGTATGCGCATCGGCGAACTATTATTACGTCTGGCGAGACAATGAAAGTAATAACGAGTTTGTGTTCCCCTGAAAATTGCAGGAATTTGGTCTGAAATTAAAATACCTTAATTCAGGACATGCCGGACTGGTACAAGCACGTGACGGCGGGAGGAAAGGCAACATACGGCAAGAGGACGAATCTCTCGATGAAGGAGCAGCGCGAGTCCCTGCCCATCTTCACCCTCCGCAAGGCCCTTCTTGAGGTACGGTAGATTGGGAACGTACTCGTTATCAGATAATGATGATCTTTGTTGGGATAGCGCTCCATATTCTTTGGCAAAGTGGAATGAAAACGATATACGGCATGGTTGGGTACCTGGTCATTTGTTGTTTCACGAAGTGTGTAAATGCGAATGAGCACTAACTGAGCAATTCGATGCTTCCAAATAAAGAAATAAAGAAGTCATTTCTCTGCAGGCCGTCGCCGACAACAACATTCTCGTCGTTATCGGAGAGACAGGATCGGGAAAGACGACGCAGGTAGGTGTTGTGGGGGCAATAATGCTGATTTATTGATTAATAAAAATTTATGTTTGGGATTCAAAGAAAGATGGATTCATTGTACATTGTAAATTAAGACAGAAATTTTCTAAAGTTCAACTTCCATCCTGTGGAGGTGTGAACAGGGGGTCAGCGCCAGGGGGCCAGATATTTATGGTAGATACCTTGGG
>JACMIG010000826.1:9821-19900 GCA_014805385.1 Levipalatum texanum
GGGGGGGGCGAGTGGAGCAGAGGGCTTCTTCAGGAGTCCTCTCGTACGTGGTTGTGTGCTTCGGAGGAATCTTCATCGGCCTCCTCTTCGCTGCCATCGCCGCCTTCATCACCAAGTGAGTAAGGGAGAGGACGGGGAGATGGTGGAGGGAGGAGGGAGGGGAGGGGAGGGGGAGGACGGGAGGAGTCGTTCCCTTCAGGTACTCGCGGGAAGTCGACATCCTCAACCCCGTCTTCGTCCTCGTCATTCCCTACATGGCGTATCTGTGCGGAGAGATGCTAACACTATCGTCCATCATGGCGTGAGTCTCTCCATCTCCTCCTCTTTTCCCCTTCCTCCCCACCCGGTACTCTTCTCCCTCTTCCCCACAACTCGTCTTTCCCTCCTCCTTTTCTTCCTCTCCTCCTCATCCCTCCCCCATCCATTCCTCCTCCTCTTCAGAATCGTTTTCTGCGGTGCGGCCATGAAGATGTACGTCAAGGAGAACATGCCAGAGAAGTCCTCCTCCGCCATTGCCTACTTCATCAAAGTCCGTCCCTTCCCTCTCCTCCTCCCTCCTCTCTTCCAGGTGCTCTCGCTCTCCTCAGAGACGGTCATCTTCGTGTTCCTCGGTCTCTCGACAGTCTCAGCCGACCACCACTGGGACACTCCCTTCATTGTCCTCTCCGTTGTCTTCTGTCTCATCTACCGTACCCTCGGTGTCGTCGTCATGTGTTTCTTCCTTAACAAGTACCGTCTCAAGAAGTTCTCCAAGGTCCGTCCCCTCCCCTCTTCCCCTCCCTCCTCCTTCTCTCCAGGTCGATCAGTTCATCCTTGCGTACGGAGGTCTCCGAGGGGCGATCGCCTACGGTCTCGTCGTCGCCCTCCCCGACATCCCGGCCAAGAACATGTTTGTCACCTCCGTCATCATCATCATCTACTTCACGGTCTTCCTCCAGGCGAGTGCCCCCTCCCCTTCCCTCCACTCTCTCTCTCTCTCTCTCTTCAGGGCATGACCCTCAAGCCCATCGCCACCTTCCTCCAGGTGGAGAAGAAGGTCGAGTACGAGAAGAACATGACCGAGCACATATACCAGGTGCCTCCCCTTCCTCCCCCTCTACTCGAGTACTCAGGAACTGATCGACTACACGATGTCTGGAATGGAGGACATCGCAGGGCAGAAGGGCCATCACTGGATGAGAGACACGTGAGAAAAGAGACAACTTCCTCTCAAGACAGCCCCCCGAACAGATTCCAATCCGTCAACAACAAATTCATCAAGCCCATCCTCGTCAACAAAGACTCCCTCAAGAAGATGGACAACACCAAGATCGTCCGCATGTACAGGCGACTCCAGATGCAGGACGCCAAGGAGCTCGTCGAGAACTCCTTCGGGGTAGGAGAGGAGGGGGAAGAGGAGGGAGGAGAAGAGTTGCAGGGCTCTGGGGACTACTCGAAGAACCAGGTGTTCGTGACTGCCCTGATCGAGCACACTCGCAGCAGGAGCAACAGTCGAACGACGTCCTTCGCCCAGTGAGTGGCCCTCCGAGGGGAAGAGAAGGGAGGGGCCATGAAGGGACAGCCAGAGACAGTTCGCCATTACCATGGACAACGTCCACGAACACCACGGGATACTCGACTACGACGAGGCCGCCACTCGGCACAGGGCACGTACGAGGTGGGCACTCCTCCCCTCCACCCACTCCATCCTCCCCCTCCAGGTCGGACCCCACCCGAGGAGTGAAGGTCTTGCTTCCGAACGGGGAATACATGTGATAATAGCTAGGTACTCCATTGTCTCATCTCGCTAGTGATTGAAGTGTGGCTGATTGATTGTGTATATAGTTGGTCTTCGATGCCTTTCACCTCCATGGTATTCTCTCCGTGTCAAATAAAGGGCTATGCTCCTTGTTTCGCTTGTCCCCGTGCACGTGAACCGTGGTCACTGCGGCCGGAGGACGTAGGGAGGCCATGGGCTCGTTGCCCCTCTCCCCCTCTGCCCCCTCCACCCTCCCTCCCCTCCCTCCACTCTCCACCCCTCTCGGTATAAAAAGGAACCCAGCCACTTCCCATCGAGTTCAATAAGTTCGCCATGAAGCTATTTTCGGTATCTTTCCTTGTTCTGTTGATGGTGGCCGTGGGTGAGTCTCTTTCCCTCCCTCCCCTCCACTCCTCATCTTCTCTCCAGCCCACTGTTTCTCCCTCCGCGAGCTCTATGAGAGAATGGAGTCTGCTGCCCATCCTGAGGGACACAGGATCACGCAGAAAGAGGCTGGATTCGACCAGGTATTCCTTCCCCTCCTCTTCCTCCTCCTTCATCTCCTCCTCCTCGAGGCCTTCGACGAGATCGGCAGCGTGGGTAATCGATTCATCATCGCCCGCCAGGACGGCCCCCACATGTTCCTCGACGACAACGGAATCCCTGTCGCCCAGGCACTGTAGAACCTTCCTCCCTCCTCTCCCCCCTTCCTTCCCCTTGTCACCAACTCCCTCCAATACATGTGACACATCAGTTGATCTCACGTTCGCCTTCGATGAACAGGTTTCACCCTTCGTCAGCTCTCTCTCGGAGATTCGCCTGATTATCATTGATTGCTGCATGGGAAGACCTCATCGAAGAAGAGGAAGCAGTCGAGGGGTGAAGAGAGGGAGGATGAAGAGGGAAGACAAGAGAGGGAGATGACAGGGGTGGAGGAAGTCTGAAGCCTCTCCCCCCTCACTGGAGTCCCTTCTGATCGAGTACTCCCTTCTGCAGTCGATCGTCTTCTCCTCTTCCCTTCCCTCGTGCTCTTCCCCTTCAACTCCTCCTCCTCTTCATCCTTTGGTCTCCGCCATCTTTGAAGTTGTTCCTTCTCGAGTGCTTGAACCTATTTATGTAGTGTTCCCTCCCGTCGTCCATCCCCACCATGCACCTTCCTTTCCTGTCCTTCTCCCTTCTCTTCCTCCTCGGTTTGCCTTCCCTCCCCTCCCCCATTCCCTTCTCTCAGTCCTCCCTCTCCATGGCCTCTCTCTGATGGCGGCTCACGCAGCGATGAAGAAGGCTCAGGGGGCTTCGTTGGATGCTGAGGACCTTCCGTGGACAGAAGTGGAGGGAGGGAGGAAGCAGTTCTTCCACCACGTCAGCCACGCCCTCACAGTCATCGTTCCCTCTAAAGAGCACTCTCAGTTGCATGGGGAGATAGGGACAGTGAGAGGGGCGGAGTGGTGAGGGGAGGGAGGGCCTCCCCTTGCAGCTTCACACCATTGGATCCGTCAGGGGAAAGCCCATCATGACCCGCCAGAAGGACTTCCACATGGTCGATGACAACGGAGTTCCCATCTCCAACGTTATCTCCGGCTGAGATCCTTCATCTACCCCTTCTCGTTACTTGTGCCACATACCCGGCCACCGATCTCACTGTTACGGGAATAAAACACTGCCTTTTATCTTATAATACACATACAATAATTTTGCCATGTAGGGACATTTAGATTAACATAAAAATAGAAACGTGGCTCAATAAATAGTCCAGACAGGAATCTTTCCATAGCGGCTTTACGAAAGAGACAAAGTGAAGAAGAAAAAATAAAGAAGCGCATCTAAAAAGAGAGAGACGACAAGGTACGGGACAGGAGAGGAGGCAGAGGAGACGAATGGTTTAACGTATAAAACGTGAGAAGACGTGGACGGGAGAAGGAGCAGAGACCCTACGGAGAGGAGTTGCACGGAGTGGAGAAGGAGACGATGGAGAGAGGGGACAGCTATTATGCAGTGACCGGATGAACGAGAGGATAAAGTGGCAGGTGCGGGTGTCACTCGGTCACTCCTCTTATCACAAAATAACCATGGACCACACGGCCCCTCACTGCAGAACTCGTATTCCAAGCAGGCTATGGTTTGTTGGCTGTTAGAAAACGATTGTGAGAAGGGGCAGATAACGTGACTTCGGGGGTATGAAAGTTTTAGTAGACGGGGAAAGAGAGGGGGAGATAACCGTGAAGAGAAGGAACCCGAGGGAGGACACCGAAGAGGGGGAGAGGGACGCCTCCCACCACAGACAGTCCATTATGTGAGTGCTCAAAACGTGCGCTAGATACAAAGTGTTAGAGTGAGAGAACAGACATATCTTCAGGCCGGTGGAAGAGGCGTGCGGAGTGGGCGAGTGTTAGTTGCGGCGCGGACCTGGGCGCTGTAATGATATATTTTACGTGTACGAACTAATGTATCCTAATTATTCGATAACACGACTGACATCGTTCCTGTTGTAGGTTCCTGCATTCGACTTGTACCCGTGCCCCATTCCTCCCCTGAGGTCGCTTCCACCTCCTCTCTTTGGTCCAGTGGAGGGAGGGCGAGCAGTTCCCGTTGTAGATGAATTCACTGCCTCTTTTCCGGCTGCAAAAAATGCATAGAACTGATTGTGAGGCCAACATAAACGACTCAACGCAAGTTGTGTCACGACAGAGTAGTAGCCGATGGTATAGTATTTGTTGACAAACCCTTGCAGAAGAACTTGGTGTGAGCTGCGTCCCCCTTCTCGCCGCACTTCTCGCAGCCCTGCTCACGGAGGATCGGGCACAAGCAGACGCCGCTGTCACGCTCACGCACTCTCAATCCAATACTCAACAACGAGAACTAGCAAGTTGCGCTTTTTGAATGAGTTCAGTAGGTGCTATCTTATGAGTTGAGATATGAATATAACAGACAAAGACGAAAATGCATACTCGTGAGAGGAGTACTGCTCCTCCGTGAATCCCTTGCTCTTGCAGTATTGACACGTGAGCTGCTTCTGAACAGAACATGTCATCCAAGACGGGATTAGATAGTGATACCTTGGCCGGTTCGGCGGGTGCCTTCTGATCGTTGGAAGGGGCATCCGATGACACGGACCCGCCCTGATCCAGCTACAAGACAACATATTATAGAGGTGAATGAGTGAGCTATCTCACCTTGGGAGTCCTCCTCGATTCCAGCATCTCTTTCCTCTCATCCCTACGGGGAGTGGCAGATCCATTGTTGGCAGGAATGGAGGGGCGCTGTTCCCCTCCATCCGCAGCGGGACTCGACTCTGCAGGGGACGAGGAGCCCTTGCCTTCTGCAGTAGCCATGGAGGAGAGAGAGACAAGGGAAGAGGTACCAGCCAACTGGAGGAGCTGTTTGTTGGAAATAGAGTCACGACGATGAGGTTCGACAGGTGTTCCAATGGAAAGAGTCCGCTCTACTTCCAGGGACAGTTCCGCGTCACTGAAATAGCAATTGTTAGATATGAAAAAATAATGCGTCGGTGTAAACATATAATGCCAGCTGTTCCTCCTATTTGCGGAATATATCGTAACATCAATAAATCGCTGTTTCCATGATGGACGACGGGTGGCATGGCATGTATGTGAATCGTAGCAAACAGCTACAGGCAGTATGTGAACGACGAAAAGTTGTACCAGTTGAGTGTATCATCGAGTTCGCTCTTCGCCGTCGGAGGTCTGTCCCTGTCAATGCTGCCGGCTGTGCCGGGACGGTCATTCGAGGCCATGGACGGGTTTCGCCACTGAAGACGGAAGAACTATCAGCAATCCAGCTCGGAAAAATACCCGTTGGCTGCCGCCATTGTTGCGTTGGAAGGAATTTCCGTCTCTGTAACCTCCTCGACCGTACCCGCCCCTGCCACGGAACGAGCCTCCACCGCCATAACCTCCTCGCATGGCGGGAGCCGTCTGAGATGGGAAAGCTCCCTGCATTGGAACACCTCCGTGAACCATCTGAGGGGGAAGTAGACACGATGAAAGCGCAGCAGTTACCTGCGGGGGCGCCATCTGCTGGAAGGCTCCAGGGACGGGAAGGGCGAAGGGACGGTGGCCTCCTGGGGTCATCATTGGCGCCATCGCATTGGGATTGTAGAAGACGACTTGCTGCAATCGAAAGCTCTGTATGCATGGCGTTTCATTTTATAAATGAACAACACATGTAGAGGAATTGAATATGCCGAAAATAGAAAAATATGTACCTGCATGGGTGGAACCATTCCAGGGTATTGTGCTGCGGCCATCTGTTCGTTAGTCTGCCAGGGCATTCCCATGGGAGGAGGTGCCATGGCAGTTGCCGACACTGCCGTCGCCGTCGACGACGGATCCGAATCCGAGGCTGCGGCAGGGGAAGCAGACACTGCATGAGTTCCAGTTACTGGGTCCCCCAGGGGTGGCACCGGCTCTGTTGGGAATAGTTCCGGGTCTCATCATCATGGGAGTCTGTCCTTGCATGCCTTGCATCGCGTATCCAATGGGAACGTATCCATCCTGGCGCCCCATCCTGCAACATCCCCCCAATTACGTTAGTTGAAAAGGGGGGCGAACATGGGGTAGTAGTGGGATGGTGCCATTGGCTGGCCTGCAACGGCGCCGTTTCCCTGTACGAACATCATTCCATGATGTGGGTGTTGCACGTACATCGGCATCTCAAAATGATCATCATGACAAAATGGATACGATAAAAGAACCTGCATTCCCTGCATCGGCATAGGTCCTTGGGGAGTCTGCATGGGATGAGCAGCCGGAGCTCCCATCATCTGATTTCCTGCAGGGGAAGAATTGAACACGTTCATGACGAGGGGTATATGGGAATGGCTAATTGGGGAATACCTCCGGAATAGTACGCTTGCCCTCCTATGGGGGGTCCTCCCTGCTGGTACATCTGATGCTGGTAGTACATCTGTGGAACCTGCTGAAACACGGTGAGAAGTACGTGAGGGCACAAACCATAGGTGCAGACGCGGAAGGAGCATTACTGCTTCCACTCATTCCATCCATGTTCCCTTGCTGGAATGAAGTAGGCGCCTGATGAAGAAAAATTTAACACCCGATTGCAAGAACTAATTATAAGTACCTGAGATGGCATCGACGCCCCAGTCGAGCTTTCAGAGAAGTTGGAGTGAGTGCGTGCAAGGGGCTGCGTGCCTTCAATGGTAACTTGTATTAACATTTTGCGGAAGGACTTCGTTGGCAAATGGACCATATTTGAGCCGATACTCACCGCAACCGTACTGCATCTGATTGTTCGGTATTTGTTGCTGAGCCTGAAGGGTGGCATCTATAGCTGCGAAATATTCCAAACGAACCTGATAGTACTGTGCGTGCTGAGCTCCTCCATAGTTGGTAGAAGGTTGTCCACCTTGGCCTCCATGTGGCCCTCCACCATACGACATGCCCATTGACTGATTGTTATTCCCTCCATTCATGTCTTCAGGAGCCGAGGTTGGGACATTCATGATGGAAGGCAACGGACCCGGCTAAACTCAGCGACTGATCGAAGTGAAATAATCTAGAAGTGAATACCCGATTGAATGTACGGTTGTCGCTTCGGTACGTGTTTTGCTGCTGCATCTCTTGTTGTTCTGTAAAACATGCCATTACAAAATATTTGCCGCGTTGATCAAGCGTGAAAAGCTAGACTTATAAATGAAGGGCACTTATAACAAATGAATAGCGCTAAATTGTGAATCAGATATGTTTTTTTTAATATTTTTTTCGAGTTAAACGATTTAATTTTCACGATGAAAATCAGATGACTCACGATAGAATCCACCAGGACCACCAGGGAACGGAGCTGCCGCCTGCAGTAAAGAACTCTTCTGATCGAGAAATAAAGAATTCACATAATCACAAACATTAAATAACTGCGTTTCCGGTTTAAAATCACGATTTTATTTTATGCGAAAGAATCTGCTCACGAATCCCGGAGGAGCCGTTGAACCCTTCCCGTCTACGTTCACTCCAGGTGGCCCGTTTCCTGCTCGCTGCATTTCCTCCGACCCCAAACCCGAGTCAGGCGTCTGGCGGCTGTTACTAGAAATTCAATTTCAAATGAACAAGAATAATTGATTACTACCTGTAAATGTGTCCTCCGTTGTAGGGATTGAACTCGTTGTAAGTACGCGCGCCGCTCTCTTTCATCGTCTGAACATTTCTGTCCACTTAAAATGTATCACTAATATTACGGCCAACGGAAAACAATGCAAGGTGCAATCCATAACATTATATTGCGTAGATGAAGGAATAAGAAAGATTTCTTAAACTGAGAATTATCGAAATATAGAGTAGTGGATGGCGCAGGGCCACGTAGAGAGAAGACGTACGCGTGTTTTATGGGTCTTACTTAAATAAACTAATATATAGTATGAAAAACCACAATAAAAGCCATACAAAGGCGAAAAAACACCATTGAAGTCAAAACTTTATTAGTACGACACACTTCAAAAGAGAACGAATTAATCTCTAAACAGTGGAAGTTTTGCCTGCACAACAAACAACACATGCATTTGCCATCTTTCAGTCGATGTTCCTCGGTGTCTGTCCGTTACTCGGTCGAAGTGCGGTAATAAGACGATTCTGGTGCGTTAATGAATTGCGGTACAATTAGACGAGAGTTGCACTCGGCTCTGAAATAACATTGTGATTTAGCGTCTCGCCACTGGTCATGAACCGACTTGCGGGAGAGAAATCTCCATATATTCTACAACATAAGGATAACCCCGTCAACTGGTTTGTAACTATGTCATTTTGAACCAAAATGCCACATCATAATTTATATATGTCACATCACATCGAAACGGAAAACCGTTATAGGTATCCATGGGGCGAAGAGGCGTTTGGAAGGGCTCGTGCGCTGAATGTCCCCATCTTTCTGTCCGGTGAGCGGCATTTTCTTTCCACCACTGTCCCATGTATGTATACAGTGGGATACTCTACATGCCACTGGTGCCATGTCATGGAGAAGGAGTCGTTTGAGAACCACGACGTGGCCAAGATACTCAACGACAACTTCGTCGCCATCAAGGTTGTCTAGGGCTGAGGGGTATTATTTCGGGAGTGGTTTAGGTTGACAGGGAAGAGCGACCCGACGTCGACAAGCTGTACATGGGATTCATTCTGGTAGGCGATGGCTCTTGAGGGCACTCCATCTCCACAATCAGGCAGTGACTGGGGGCCACGGAGGATGGCCAATGTCCGTGTTCCTGACCCCTTCCCTTGCACCCATCACTGGAGGCACCTACTTCCCTCCCGAGGACGGAGTCTTCGGTCAGATGGGATTTAAGACCGTCCTCCGCTTCATCGCTGACAAGGTTCTCCAGATATGAGCTTGTCCTAGTTATGGTTTGCAGTGGTCGAAAGACGCCGACTCCATCAAGGCCTCCTCCCTCGAAGTCATGCAGGCACTCAATTCCTCCTCAAAGGTAATGGGCTCCGGGTTCTGTTGTCTGCAAACATAGCTTCAGACTCGGCCAGGGGAAGCCCCATCTCCCGAAGTAGCGTCGAGAGCCATCTACCAGAAACTGGAGTCGACGTTCGACGAGGAGAAGGGCGGATTCGGAGACGCCCCCAAGTTCCCCAAGGCCGGTGAGGGTGCACAGGGGACAAGGAGGAGGGGGAGGCTACAGTCGATCTCTCCTTCCTCCTTCGATTCGCCATCACCAATCCGACAACGATCGAGGGAAAGAAGAGCCTGAAGATGCTCAAGGCCACTCTCCATGCCATCTACCACGGAGGGATTCACGACCACGTCGGAAAGGTGAGAGTATGGACACTGTTTGTGAGGGGAGGGCGGAATCAGGGCTTCCATCGATACTCCGTCGATCGTGGATGGCACGTGCCCCACTTCGAGAAGATGGCCTACGACCAGGTGGGAGGTGAGGGGAAGGAAAGGGAGAGAGGACGACTGTTCAGGGGCAGCTTCTCTCCGTTTTCAGTGACGTCGCCCTCCTGACTGGGGACTCAATCGCTGCGGCCGCTGCCAGGGACATCGTGGAGTACGTGGAGGAGAGCCTCTCACACAGGGTCCATCTCCACTCGCCTACCCTCAACTTCCCGACCTATTCAGGATGGAGGATTTTGGTCTGCAGAAGATGCAGATTCATTCGAGAAGGAAGGAGATGCCAAGAAGAGAGAAGGAGCCTTCTGCGTGTGGACCAAGAAGGAAATGGAGGAGACTCTGGCCGGAGTGGAGGTAGACCCTTCCCCTTGGAAGGGGAAGTCCATGGCCCCCCTTCCAGTTCGACGGCAAGGCCCTCTCCGACATTGCGTGCCCATACTTCGGAGTGCTCGAGGAGGGAAATTCTCCTCCCTACACGGTG